>WNWK01004115.1:145000-147514 GCA_009830355.1 Cherax destructor
ACTCAGAAGTACCATCAGGTACAATGTCAGTTATTACAATAATATATACAAATAAGAATAAATGTGTGTATGAGTGTGCTCCCGGTAACTCTAAGACTCGACTCAACCAGTGTACGACTGAACTTCTCTTAAGCTATCTGCTCTAACAAACTGACAATCAGAACAGCTTGATTGTCCAGTAAAATGACCAATTCGCAGAACAGCAATATAACAGGCAACAGCAACACAGCGTCAGGAACAAGGAAATTGAAAATCGACCCTAACTGGGGACCATCAGTAGATCCTCCAAAACAGTTACAAAACTCCCTTACTACTGAAGCTAGGTTCAGCATAAACAATCCCAAACTGTGGCGGTGCACAGATGCCTTATCGAATTAGGTCCAGAGCTATAGCTTGAGACCTGAGTTTTATCAGTGTCAATGTGACACAACCCAGAAAAACGTCGAAAAATCACTGTCTAGTCTATTCTCTGTGAACAGAGTTACACAGTCCTGAGAAGTATGATTCGTCTCCCCACCGAATGCATACTCTACCCAACAGAGTCTAAAGTCGAGAAAACAAGTAGAAATAGGAGCGAGGTGTTGACTCGACGAGGGTCAACAGGCCAGAGAGAGAGAGGGAAGAGAAGCAACCACCCAGCTCAGGTGTGTTCAGCGACTGACTCCTCCCAGCAACTAGACGCCGGCAGTATAACAGTAGTTTGCCAACTCCAAGGCAGTTACGACACACTCGAGCACAATATAAAATATCACATTCTACCTAATAAATATAGCTAAGTCAAATAGGTCAAATAAGTCAAATAATAATATAAAGCAAGATATTAACGATTTAGCTATTATCGAGAATATCAGCAATATAAAATTATAGAAAATGGAAATATACATTATAAATTTATATACTATATACATTGGGGCCCAATTCTGGGGGCGCAATAGAGAGCGAAACGTTGCCACAATGAAATGTCACATTAGTTACATTTGTGTCCTTTTACTTAACATATTGTTGGTAATTCTACCAATATTAATACAAAGATTGTCGGAGGGAGGAATGTATGAAGTGAGTTTGTGTACAATACGTATTTAGATGTCTGGTAGTGGACATCTCAGCAGATGAGTCAATGAAAGATAAGGTGAACCATAAAATTCACGAGAGCAAAAGGTGGGCAAGTGTGGAGGTATCTTTGGAAAGAGGGAGGCTTATCTAATCGCTAAAAGTCCATGCAAGGAATAGGCCTATAGTGTGGCAGCGAGGAGGCGGCGGCTGCAGGCAGTGAAAATGTCCTGTTTGAGAAAAATGTGGTGTAAATATTATGCAGAGAATTTGTTAAGTAATAATTATAAAATGGTGAGAGGATTCCGAAAGTAAATTATACATACATTGATTAGCGATAATAGAACCCATCATGGAGATTTCTTACGATTATAAAGAGGAAGTTGAGAAGCATCAGACATTGGATCAGTTGTCTTTATTGTTGAGTGGGAGGAATGCTGTCAAGCATGAAAACGCCCATTGAGTTAGAAGATGGAACCATAGTCAGGGATGGTGCAGAGGAATCCATTATCAATGCTCATAAAAAAATACAGTAATTACCTGCTGCTCCCCATTTTCCCCACACACCATTAAAGTCCAACATGGGAAGGCTTACATATTTATTAAAACAACAATCCCAGGGCTAATATGGAGGTATACACAAGTTAACAGATTATTATTATTATTATTATTATTATTATTATTATTATTATTATTATTATTATTATTATTATTATTATTATTATTATTATTATTATTATCAAAAGAAGCGCTAAACCATCAAGTTAAGAGAGAACCAAGTGGGAGCCACAGGGATAAAATGGTTCGTCTCTCTGATGCTCACTTGGCCCTAACCAAATACATTGCCCCACCAGACAGTAGAAATGCAAGACCAGCAAATTGATTCAGCAGTTCCAGCACCGAACCTTCTATTTCCCTTATATTCCCTCACTAAAAAAGTGTGTTGCCCACCCGAGGGCCACGGCTCCATAGGCAGGCTTACCTTCCACATAAACACAAACAAAGAATATAAAGTGTAAGGGGTTGGGAGCAGTAGGAGGATTGAATACTGTTTGTTTGGTTCAGTCATTTATAATTGTTTTGTTATTGTTGTTATTGTTATGGAGCGGCCCTGGAGAGTACATTGTTATTGTTACTCTGGGTTTTATTAACCTACAACCACTACAGTGGCGACGAGGATGGGATCATCAGAGCCAAGGATAGTGGGCCAATGTGGCCTGAAGTAGTGGGGATATTGCCAGCCGAACGGTGATACAGCAGCAACAAGTGGCAGCATGGCAGCATGGCAGCATCACAAGGAAGGTTGGAACCTTTCGACCCACGTAAGATTTCTTTGAAGCTTTGGCTAAGCTTGTTGGAAGCCAATTTCGCTCACTTAGGAATTAAAGAGCAAGATAACAAGAGGAATTTCTTGCTAGTGTCCCTGGGATCAGAAACGTACAGTGTTTTAGGTAAGTGTGTGCT
>WNWK01004116.1:0-147488 GCA_009830355.1 Cherax destructor
GGGGTTCATCTGCTCTTGATAATTTGATGGTGTTGTTTTTCGCTATCTTATTATTTCCTAGAATTGCAGATAGGGTCTTCCAGGTCTTTTTCATATCACCTTTTATGTTCTGGAGTCTGTTCTCATAATACAATTTTTTTGATCTCCTTATCAGGCTGGTAAGGGTTGATGAGTAGCGTTTGGATTGTTCTCTGGTTATTAGACCCCTTCTGTATTGTTTTTCATATTGGTGCACACAAAGACAGTGACAGGGAAACCAAGGGATTGGGTTCATATGCAGTTCATAGGTAGTACATACGTGGGTACATAAGGATACATAAGGATACATAAGGATACATAAGGACTCATAAACCCTCACACACATACACAAGCTCAAACACGTGAGCACATAAGCACATGGGCACTAATTCACACAGCCTTTGACCATTAGGGCCTCCCCCACCCCCTTCCTCATCCCCCTCTCCCACTTCCCCTCCACCACCCCCCTCTCCCTCTTCCCCTCCACCACCCCCCTCTCCCTCTTCCCCTCCACCACCCCCCAATCTCTCCTCTCCCTGGCATTTCTGCTCACCTCGAACTTTTCTCTCCCTCTCCCTTCTCACTCTCTTTCCCCTCTCCTTTTTCTCTTCCTCTCCCTCCCCCATTCTTTTCCTTCATCCTTTTCACCCCTTTCGTTCTAGCCCCCTTCCCACTCTCCACCCCTCCATAGCTCCCAGGCCCCTACCTCCCTCTCCCTTTACAACTCCCCCACCCACTCACACCCTCCCTACACTCTCCATCTCGCTCCCCTCTCCTCTCTTAATTTTTTCCCTCTACCTTTTCTCTTCCTCTTCTTCCCTCTCCCTGCCCCCCCACTTTTTCCTTCCTTTCACCACTTTTCCATCTAGCCCCCTTCCCCCTCTTTCTCTACCCTTCCATCACTCTCCCTGTCTATCTCCCCATCTCTCTCCCCCTTAAACCCTACACTTCCCCAAACACACACACAACTACAGCAAACAATGGTGTCTCAGAGGGGAACTCAAAGGCCCAGGGGATCAGAGGAGAATGGCTCTGGTAGGGAAGAATGGATGGAAGAGCAATGCAAAAGGATGGAATAAGAGTGGGAGAGCAAACTAGGTGAGGTCTCTGTAAATATGGAGAAAAGGATGGTGGCAGAGCTTTGTGTGAAATTGGAACGGAGGTTGGAGGAGAAGAAGAAATGGGAGTCACAAGTCGAAGCTGCAGTAGCCAGGATAAGGGCCCTAGAATGTGAGGTAAATAGGCTGAAGTGAGTTACAGGGGTATGGACCAGAGGGAACATAGCATCTGAAGCTGGTACACCCTTACGAAACAAGGAACCCAATGGGAAGGAAGGAGACATGACCTACGCTAAGCCCCTATCAGTCCATTAAGCAGGGTCGAGGAGTGAAGGGGAAGAGCAGCTGGGAGTGGGGGTGGTGGTGGGGGAGGGGGGTGAAGGTGGAGAGGGGGATAGGTCACATGCAGTGGCACGACCAGGCTACCAAGAGCTACACATAAACATTGGAGAGACACATAGGGAAAGGCAATGGGAGGCAGAGAGGGAGAAGTCAGTGTTTATTCATGGTCTTCACGAGTTAAGGACACACAATGAAAGATGGCAGGAAGAAAGACAGGAGATTGAAAACATCATCAGAGAAATAGGCGAAGAGGACATGTCTCAGATAGTAAATTTTCAGAGAATTGGGGAGTACGTGAAGGGGAGAAAACGGCCGGTCAAGCTGATTTTCAAGACAGAAACAGTGCAAAACAGGATCCTGCCAGAGAAACCACGGCTGAAGGAATCGTCAGCATACAAGAGGGTGTTCCTAGACAGGGATAGAAGAAAAACAGAACCACAGCAGCTGAGGGAGTGGAGGCAAAAGCGAAAGGAGCTAGGAAGAGAGACACGGGCAAAATCAGCAGAGGTCAACCAGAGTAGGGAAGAGCAACAAGAGCGACCACACACAAACCCATCCCCAGACCCCCAAAGCCAAACTCGTTATCCCAACAAAAACCACAATCCACACTTACAGCCCCCACCCCACACTACTCAGTAGAATCTCCCACAGACCCCCCAAAACAGTGTTGGAGAGGAAACTGAAGGTATGGTACACCAACACTGATAGAATAACGAATAAGTGGGAGGAGTGGCATGAAAAAGTCAAAGGCATCACCGGACATCATAGCCTCACTGAAACCAAGCTCACAGGGATGATAACAGATGCTATCTTTCCAACGGGATATCAGATCCTGAGGAAAGACAGAGGGAACAGAGAGGGTGGAGTGGCACTGCTGATCAAAAAACAATGGGATTTTGATGAGCTGGAGAGAGGAGACAGAGGAGAAGCAAGAGATTATATAATAGGAACGCTTCAGTCTGGAGGTCCCAAGGTGGTAATTGCAGTGATGTATAACCTACCACAGAACAGCAGGAGGCCAAGGCATGAGTATGATGAGAGTAATAGAGCGATGTAATAATATTGGTAGAATTACCGACAATATGTTAATTAAAAGGACACAAATGCAACTAATGTGACATTTTATTGTGGCAACGTTTCTCTCTCCAGGAGCTTTTTCAAGCCGCTACAAGCGGCATTTTAGTCGCCTCTTACGACACGCATGGCATACAGAGGAAGAATTCTGTTCCACTTCCCCATGGAGATAAGTGGAAATAAGAACAAGAACTAGTAAGAAAATAGAAGAAAACCCATAGGGGTGTGTATATATATAGTATATGCTTATACATAAATGTGTAGTGTCACCTAAGTGTACGTAGAAGTAACAAGACATACCTGAAATCTTGCATGTTTATGAGACAAAAAAGACACCAGCAATCCTACCATCATGTAAAACAATTACAGGCTTTTGTTTTTCACTCACTTGGCAGGACGGTAGTACCTCCCTGGGTGGTTGCTGTCTACCAACCTACTACCTCCAACTTTCAATGTTATGAGCGATAAATATGACACTGATGGCTAGTTTTGGTTAACTAAAATTTGGCAAGAACAGATTTACATCTATAAGGAATACATTTATTCTCGCTGACTGCAATAATGCAAGTGTATATTTTTCTTGCTAATTGCAGTAATGCAAGTGTTGCATACTTTTCTTGTTAATTGCAGTAATACAAGTGTTATATATTTTTTTCTACAAACAAATGCCCTTAACATAAATTGCATATTTCAGGGTTCAAATATCCGCCAAGAGGTGAAGGTTTCTCCAAGTGAACTGAGTGCCAAGGACGGTGACCTTGGACAAAACACTTCCCTCCGGTATACTTTAGTGGAGTCTCCAGCAGCTGAATACTTCACGCTGGACTCGAACACAGCTCGCCTCTACCTCACCAAACACCTGGATCGAGAGAAGCTCGTGGATAACATCTTGGTGTTACACGTCAGAGCTGCACAGGTTAGTTACTATACATCACTGGTAGATTATTCCGACAAGTATGATATGATAAACGAGGGTCATGTCATTTTATTGATAAAACGTTTGCCAGTAATGATTCGCATAACTACAGGCTTCTACATGAATAACCATAATTTTTAAGGGGATGGACCGGTAAGCTAGCGAGAGGCGTCGATCAGATGACCAAAAGCTCTAGCAGTGAGTCATGATATGACTCTTGCGTCAGGAAACACTTCTTCCGTTTCCTGACAAATCTTACCCAACTTAATCTGCACAAACATTGCATCATGCTGAAATATAATATAATATTATTATTTCCATCTGTTCTCTCTTTTAAATGTCATAAATATATTGTACCTTAACATTCGGTTTAGTTATTACATGGGAGTGAGTTGAGATTTTATTTAGCTAGTTTGAAGTTAGTCGTGTTTGCATTTATTTACGTGTATGACTTGCAGTTAGTACATATTAACGACCGTGTTGAGATGCCTTGTTTTAAGGTTAGGTTAGTAAGTTTATTCAGGTACAGGTACACATAAATACAGTTACATAAATTATCATACATTGCAGCACATATGTAGATTACCTAAGAACCCAAAAAAAAGATAGGTAAGGTTTGTCAGGAAACAGGACAAGCGTTTCCTGACGCTGGTCTTATATGATGACCCTCTGCTGGAGCTTTTGGTCATCTGATCGAGGCCTTCCACTGGCTTATCGGTCCACTCCTTTAAAAATTATAGTTATGATTTTAGCTTAAACAAATAATACAAATAATTACATAAACATAAATCGAATCAGCAAGAAGGAAATACCTTTAATAAAATTATCTGAATAATTTCTTGTTATTCGTTAAGCTACTAAAGGGAATAATTGCCTGAAAAAAAAATAAAGCATCAAGGAGACATAAACCAGGATTTAATTTGTCCCGTAGCTCGATCGTTAGCGCACTCGGCTCTCACTCTGAGGTACGGGGATAGAATTTCCCGGTACAGGTGGAAACAATAGGATGTGTTATTAAACATCTGCAGTCCCGGTTCACCCATCAGTAAAATGGGTACCAGGGTGTTAGTGGACTGGTGTGGGTCGCATCCTGGGACAAAATTGACCTAATTTGCCCGAAATGTTCCAAATAACAAGTGGCTTTCTATATAGTAGTACGCATGTCCTTGATGTCAGCTAGGCCTGTATACCTTGTACTTGTCGAAATATGTTATGATTATTATTATTATTATTATGAACATTATGAACCTTATGTAATTTCAGGTGGACAACCCACGACGTGTTGGTTCAACAGTGGTGGAGGTGGTGGTGGATGATGTTAATGACAATCTACCGCAGTTCACACATGACGTCTATTCCATATCTATCGTGGAGAACCTTCCTTCTGGGTTCAGTGTTGTTCAGGTGTCTGCACTGGATCCTGATGAGGTAAATTACAAGGAATCTGAAGGTTGGATGGTTAATGGGGTTCAAAGCTTATCAACTGTACGAGGGTCACTAAGGCTAGGTGTTACCTGTTCATCCCCAATCAAGAATAATTTAGTATCTAAAATGAGAATTAAACTCTCAATATATGTATATTATAAGGACCATAAACCTCAATGGGGATGAAGGATGGAGACAGTATATAATACTAATATGATGGAAGAGACACAAATGCAGTACAATGTTATCCCTTGTTAACAACGTTTCGCCCACTCAGTGATCTTCATAAAGCCCACTATGAGGGCGAAACGTTGTCAACAAAGAATCACAGTATACTGCATTGGTGTATCTTCATGCAAAAGATACAAGAATATCCTAGGGTTAAATAATTACACAGTTGTCAGCCATCACACCTGACTCCCATAGTATGTAATTCCTGTGAAGAAATCAGTTTTTCATCATTCTCACAGGACTTAGTAACAATCTTTATCTCTTATTGTACCGGAAAAAACCCATTAAAGAATATACTTGACAGCATAGGACAATAAGAATGTCAGTCTAGGAACTACAGTGAAGAACAATGTGTGTAGAACTGTACTAGTTGATCTGTAACAGGTTGTATAGATGTAAACAATGTCCGGAAAGAGTTGCAAACCCGTGAGGGGAAAGCAGTAATCTTATATCAAGGGAAGGGGAGGTGTAGTTCCAAGTTACTTGGATCCAAAACCTTCAGCATAAAGGCGCTTTTCTGAAAGTTTCTCTTGCAGTAATCTGTTCCCATATAGAATAAGACACTTGTGCAACATTTGGGAATCTTTATTGAGGAAACGTTTCACCAGCTAGTGACTTCTTCAGTACAGAGAATAACAGTGAAAGATGAGAGGTTTGAGGGAGTCATTCCCTCAGTCGATGTGTTCAGTCCATCAATCTTGAGAAATGTAAGATGTTGCATAAATGTCTAATTCTTCAAGTTGTTAGTTTTCAAAACCATTTTCATCACAAACTGTTCCCATACATATGTACGCTTGACTATGTATTTATTATAATATTAATCTGGTATATATCATTATAGGGTATAAATGGAGCATTCAACTACCATGTGGTTGGTGGAGGAGGAGCTCTGGCCGTCAACCCGCACTCTGGCTGGCTAACAGTAGCCAACCACAGCTTGCTTGACCGTGAGGAATCTCCAGTCATCAAGCTAGAGGTGTGTGCCAACCAAATAGCACCTCTCATCAAGCCTCTCACTAATGACAGCATTATTCACAAGTTACCAGACGGAAACAGTACTCAACAGGGTAATGTCAAGTTACGAGGTCTAGTGGTTGAGGATGAAGATATGGCCACGGAAGAAATTGCAGTGGAAGGTAAACACGAAGCAGCCACTAGTGCATCAGCATTGACAATGGCTTCAGAGCGAAGGAAGCAAAATGTCAACACAAGGGACAATGTACCGCTCTCGAGGCGAGTGCAACCAGCAACAGGAAGGCAGGTACCTGAACCTGTGTCTTCTCTAGTACCTAAGCATGCTAGACATGGCAGGCAGAGTGTGCTTATAGACGCAGAAGAGAGAATGGAGGAATTTAATGAACGAGAAGTACCAAGTGGTACTGTCTCCAGAGACTTAAAGACAGAACCATCACAAAGACAAACTCTACAGCAAAGAGATAATGCGAGAGAACAACCAATTTCCAACGCTGAAGAAAAATATAAGGGAAAAAGAAGCCTTAGTTCACAGAGGAGCAGAATAACAGAACCATATGAGAGACTGTTGACTTCTCCAGCTCCTGCATCAACATCTTTACAGCTGACTTCATCAGATGTCACTTTACAAAATATTACTGGCAGGGAAGATACACTGACAACTACACAAAGCATACAACAAGTAGTTACACATCCCAGAAAAATTGTCAGCAACCGCTTTCCAAGAGATACAAATGATAAATATCAGAGAAGCAGATCCACAAACCTCACAGGAGAAATTGACATGCTGTCTCCTGAAACTGAATCCTTGTCGTGTGGTAAAATTGAACTAAAGCTGCTAGATGCCAATGATAACAATCCAGTCTTTATTCCAACGAATCTGTATCAATTCTCCATCACAGAAGAAGCACAGGAAGGTGACATCATAGGCTCAGTAAGTACAGCATTTGTTATATAGTCTTGATTTGTTGCATAGTCTTGACTAAACATAGTAAGTAAATGTCAATATAAACTGTTTATAGTATATATATCTTCTTTCAACAAACCGGCCATATCCCACTGAGGCAGCATGGCCCAAAAAGAAATAAACGATAGTTGCTCGTTTTAAATTTAGTAATTTATACAGGAGAAAGGGTTACTAGCCCTTTGCTCTCAGCATTTTAATCGCCTCTTACGACACGCATGGCTTACGGAGGAAGAATTCTATTCCACTTCCCCATGGAGATAAGAGGAAATAAGAACGAGAACTAATAAGAAAATAGAAATAAACCCAGAGGGGTGTGTATACTTTCTTACATGATTCATTACCTTTGTACCTTGTTCAGCTATCAAAACTTTGGGGCCCAGTCTCTGGATCCATTATGTACCTCTGTAATCTGTAAATACCTTTGTAACTTGTCATGATTGTGACCAGATCTACCTGAGTTCATTACCTTTGTAACTTGCTCAGCTATCAAAACTTTGGGGCCCAGTCCCTGGACTCATTATGTACCTCTGTAATTTTGACTACCGCCCACAGGATGGGTATGGGGTGCATAATAAAGATATTAAACTAAAAAACTAAACATGCATGTGTAGTGTGACCTAAGTGTAAGAAGAAGTAACAAGACGTACCTGAAATCTTGCATGTTTATGAGACAGAAAAAAGACACCAGCAATCCTACCATCATGTAAAACCATTACAGGCTTTCGTTTTACACTCACTTGGCAGGACGGTAGTACCTCCCTGGGCGGTTGCTGTCTACCATATATATATATATATATATTCTTTCTTCTTTCAACACGTCGACCGTTTCCCACCGAAGCAGGGTGGCCCAAAAGGAAAAACGAAAGTTTCTCCTTTTACATTTAGTAATATATACAGGAGAAGGGGTTACTAGCCCCTTGCACCCGGCATTTTAGTCGCCTCTTACGACACGCATGGCTTACGGAGGAAGAATTCTGTTCCACTTCTCCATGGAGATAAGAGGAAATAAGAACAAGAACTAGTAAGAAAATAGAAGAAAACCCAGAGGGGTGTGTATATGCTTGTACATGAATGTGTAGTGTGACCTAAGTGTAAGTAGAAGTAACAAGACATACCTGAAATCTTACATGTTTATGAGACAGAAAAAAGACACCAGCAATCCTACCATCATGTAAAACAAATACAGGCTTTCGTTTTACACTCACTTGGCAGGACGGTAGTACCTCCTTGGGCGGTTATATATATATATGCAAATAAGATCACAGTAAACAGTTGATATCACAATATGCAAAATGACCACAGTGAAAAAATACTGAAATTCCCAGCTCTTTCGTGATTTCTCACATTATTCCTTGATAATGTGAGAAATCATGAAAGCGCTTGGAATTTCAGTTTTTTCACTGTGGTTATTTTGTTTTCTCACACACTTATTCTTAGATAAGATGTTAATATTAATGGTAGAGGTATTTTGTCAGTAAACAGTACAAGTGTTTCCTGAGGCGGGTCTTGCTTATACCGTGACCCTCTAAATTAAGTTTTTAACTTGAACAAGGCTTTGGAAATTTACTGACAGTATTTTCAACTATATATAATTGCCTGTTTTTATTTAGAAAGTTCACAGGCAGTGCTTGTCCACTATGCCACCAAAACATACACCAGTGAAGGCAGATAGTGACTTCCTTCACTGCACTTTCATGAACTGGTGCTAAAAATTATATTTTAGCAAAACAGCTCCTATCACGCCTTTACAAATCAAGATGAAAACGAATAGGATTTATAAGATACAATACTAAATATGCTGTGTACGCTGCATAGGTATCAAACAGTTATCGCAAATAATAGTCTGCATGCTTTAATTCTTGTCAACAATTTAACGTTCTACCAAGCTGTATTTGCCTTATATTTTTTAAAATTTTACATTTGCAGGTTCTTGCAAAGGACATGGATGAAGGGGGTAATGGTCAGGTCAAGTATAAGATTCAGACTCGTGGAAATTCAACAAGAGGCGCTCAGAGGAACTCGATTACTGTGGATAAAATTAAGGGTGTCCTTATTCTTGTCTCTAAGTTGTCCCCGGGTCAAGTGACAATCTTTGTCGAGGCCTCGGATACACCTGCCAACCCGTCAGAAACCAGAACCACACTCGCTGTTGTTACTATTGAGTGAGTGTTGTACAAGTCTGATGAAAATGGTTTTGAAAAGTAACAGGTTGGAGAATGAGACACTTGTGCAGCATTTGGGAATCTTTATTTAGGAAATGTTTCTCCACCCAGTGACTTCATCAGTCCAATATAGATTATGACAGTGGTAGATGAGGTGTTTGAGGTAATAGTCCCTCAGTCTGGAGCTGATGTGTTCAGTCCAAGATTGATGGATTGAACACATCAACTCCAGCAAGTGTCGAATTCTTCAATCTGTTGTAGAAGCTTACCAAGAACGTTATAATATTGGCTCAATATATTAGGTGATCTTCAGAATGCAGGTTGGTGTTCGTAGTATCGTACTGGACAGTGTATTGATGTAAGGTACTAAGACCTCCCTTAGAAAGTTTCATCCCCTAGTGAATGGCATTAACTGTTCAAGCATAACAAATAGTGTTTCAGTAAGTGAGTGAGTTAGGAATAAAACAGCTTAATACCATGATTGGAATAATACACAAATCTGCACATAGACTAAAATATATGACAGTGTTTAGATCCAACTTGGATCATTAACTAGTCACAAGGTGTGACTAGTTAATGATCCTAGTCGGACCGAAATGTCGTCATAGATTTCAGTCTCCTGCGAGCGGATTATTTGTGCACTGAGCGAATGAGACTTCACAAACACGATAGAGCTTTATTTGCCTGTACCTCATACATCTCTATTCCTGGAAGAGCTGTTGATAAAGTAATGATTTGAAACCAAGACATGTTCTTTTCTACGGGCTAATAGCGGGATTTCAAGAATGGAGAGGGAAAGAACTATGGTAGAATATATTAAAAAAATAAAAATTATATAAAAGGAAAAGAAATGTTCAGCTGCCTTCTTACTTTGGATGGGTTTTCAGGAAGTGTTTTGTCACAGTGGTAAATGTTGTTTAAGGCCCGAGTGCCGGGACCTTTCAGATTCCTTATTCTTCATTTTTATTAATAAATATTTAATTTTTCCATAATTCTTTGTAAATGTACCAGATGCAGCACAATACTTTTAATTTTTAATATTTTAGTGTTATTTCAGTGAATACATGTTTAAATTAAATATATATTTCATGAGGAATATTCATAAATAACACTGCAATTCCAGTTTTGAATAGGCAGTGAAATATAATTTTTACCCCTTGTAAAATTACGACTAATAATTGAAGGGAGAATTATAAAGTTGTAAGCTGCTTTATAATCACAAATTCCACAGTGTTGTGTGTATTATGTATCGTCTTATTAAGTGTTCATTCTTCCTCTAGTGTGATGGCCACTCACTCTTGGGAGCCCAGGTTCGAAGGAGCACCTTTTGAACTGTGGGTTGGCGGGGACGCCCCAGTAGGCACCAGCATTGGTCAGATCCGCGTGGTAGATTTGGCAGGACCAGAAATGATGTTTGATATGTTCCATTCCTACCATGAAGGAGGTGAGCTACAAATATATGTTGATGTACCATATTTTCCAAGTACTATATAAGGCGCACGACAGAAGCATCACAATGGTAAATCAGTAATCATATTGAAAGGTTAATTACCCTCTTACTTTACGCTAAAGCGTAACCCAAAGCCTACCCTTGACCCTTGACAATGAGTATATAAGGCGCAGGATGATTTTCCAAGAATTTTTGTGGGGACAAAGGCGCGCCTTATATACCAAAAAAATCAGTAAATACTTGTCACTCCAACTGAGTAATTACAATCTGATTGCTTTTATCCATCGGCAGAATTTTCTAAACATGTAATTGTGGAATTTAAGAGTTACGAGTTGAAGGAGGATGAAAGAAGAATTTAGGGTGGTTGGAAGGAAGTACAGGAGGATTCCAAGGAAGGGTGGAAGGAAGTACAGGAGGATTCCAAGGAAGGGTGGAAGGAGAGTGTGAAGGTTTTGGGAAATAAGGGTTTGATCATCCATGTGTATGCAAATGTGTTTGACCATCCATGTGTATGTGAGTGTGTTTTACCATCCATGTGTATGAGTTTGTTTGACCATCCAGGTGTATGTGAGTGTGTGTGACAATCCATGTGTATGCGACAGTGTTTGACTATCCAGGTGTATGCGAGTGTGTGTGACCATCCAGGTGAATACGAGTGTGTTTGACCATCCCAGTGTATGTGAGTGTGTTTGACCATCCAGGTGTACTGAACAATTTAGAGACACAATGTATGCACAAGAAGTCCACCATCGACTCAAGAATGGAACTGTTAAGTTCACCTGCTACCCCAGGAACCGGTGCTCACTAGAACAAGCACTCCAATTCCTCTCACATCACATTACCGACTTCACAAACCCACTTGCAATTGATCAAATCTCCAAGAAGAAGTTCAGAACACTACAGAATGGTTCACCTGAACAGTTCACCAAGTAGCAGCTTCCCATCGACCACACACTGAGAAGCTAAGTTTCCCCAGCACTTTGCTATTTAGCTAAAGCTGGGGTGTGGCTCCAATCGACCCTGTTATCACTGCTTCCTTGGCCTTTCCTGACTTGCGTGCTGTTGCAGCCTCATCCAGCGTCTTTGCATTGTCAGCTGATCGCCGCTGACATGCCTCCAAGACACTCCCTTCCCTGGGAGCCATCGACACAAAGCAAGACATAGACATCCCTCATGACACTCCCTTCCCTGGGAGCCAAGGCCGGGTCACCAATTGGAGAAGACCCGGACCGGCAGTACCGGCGAACCTACAACAACAACAACAACAACAACCTGTGCTGTACTTACTACCAGATTGATGGACTGAACACATCGACTCCAGGCAAAGGGACTGATTACCTCAAACTCCTCCTCTCCTTACAACTTTCTACTTTGTATTGGACTGATGAAGCCACTGTGTGGCGAAACGTTTCCACAATAAAGATACCCAAGTGTTGCATATGTGTCTAATTTATCAACTTGTCTGTTTTCTGAACCATTCGTCTGTATGTGAGTGTGTTTGACCATCCAGGTGTATGTGAGTGTGTTTGATCATCCAGGTGTATGAGTGTGTTTGATCATCCAGGTGTATGCGAGTGTGTTTGACCATCCAGATGTATGCGAGTGTGTTTGACCATCCAGGTGTATGCGAGTGTGTTTGACCATCCAGGTGTATGTGAGTGTTTAACCATCCAGGTGTATGTGAGTGTGTTTGACCATCCAGGTGTATGCGAGTGTGCTTGACCATCCAGGTGTATGCGAGTGTTTGACCATCCAGGTGTATGCGAGTGTGTTTGACCATCCAGGTGTATGCGAGTGTGTTTGACCATCCAGGTGTATGCGAGTGTGTTTGACCATCCAGGTGTATGCGAGTGTGTTTGACCATCCAGGTGTATGCGAGTGTGTTTGACCATCCAGGTGTATGCGAGTGTGTTTGACCATCCAGGTGTATGCGAGTGTGTTTGACCGTCCAGGTGTATGCGAGTGTGTTTGACCATCCAGGTGTATGCGAGTGTGTTTGACCATCCAGGTGTATGCGAGTGTGTTTGACCGTCCAGGTGTATGTGAGTGTGTTTAACCATCCAGGTGTATGTGAGTGTGTTTGATCATCCAGGTGTATGTGATCAGAGTGAGCGTTTTCTTGTGAGGGAATTTGATATCCTGTAACAGTATGAGCATGTAAGTATGAAGGAAACTAGTGAAAATAATGAGTTAAACTTAAGTTCTGTAGATGGGAAGTACAGGAGGACCCTGCTTAGGTTCCGAGTTACTGCTGTAAAGCAAAAATCGCTTTAAAGTGAAACATGACCCCTTTTTTTCACGGTCAGATGCATCTAAAAGCCTGATAACATGTTTACGCTATCATTTATTGAGTGAGCAATAGAGCTAGGCCTAAAATGTACAGTACCCACATTTACCTTAAAATATTTTCGTCCTGATAGTGAGTGGTGAATGTTTATTGTAGGAACTCTGACTGTGTATATTTCAAAATCGCCGCATTAGCAAAACACTGTAAAGCGAAGAGCTGTAAAGTGGGGCCCTCCTGTACAGTATCTGTATGTTTTAAAAGACTGTTGATCTTGTTAATTTTCGTTCGCCATTGAATCATGATGTGAGATTGCTTAGGATAGTGTGGAATAGCCTAGGAGAGTGGGGGATAGCCTTGGAGAGTGTGGAATAGCCTAGGAGAGTGGGGGATAGCCTAGGAGAGTGGGGGATAGCCTAGGATAACCTAAGATAATTGGGGATAGCCATGCACTTCTGAAGGAAAAACTAGGTGTGAATGACGGTGAATGTGTCTTTCTTTTGGATTTATTTTTCCTTTCTGGGAAATAGTTGATATGTTAAAGGAAATTATACTTTATTTAATCATACTTTATTTCTCTGTAAATGTGGAAAAAGGTAAAGATTATCAATGTTAACCAGACAATTAGTTTGTTAACAGTGTGGTCTGAAAAAGTGCAAGTTTTAAGCCATATTTACTTAAGGAAACTTAAACTAAGTTCTTAGGCTTCGCTACAGATTAGTGTATTTCATGTGATTTATAACTTTTCAATGAAATGGAGAAAGTTTCTGCGTTGACAAAATCGTCTTTTATCTTCAGTTCCTTTTGGCATTGAGGAGACGTCGGGCACTGTGTCGGTGTTGTCCCCACTGAAGAAGTACTCTCGACCCACCTATGAGTTTGAGGTGGTGGTCACAGATGGTAGGTCATCCCTGGCCACCAACCTCACCATCCACGTAGCACCAGTCCCAAGATCCACCACTAGGTGGGACACAGTCGTCCACTTCACTGTACAGGTGGGGAACGGTGTTATTTATACGTTGTGAGAACCCTCGTATTTTATGTAATGGCTGTACAAAAATATTAAATGTACACTAAACCAACAGGTTGATAAATAAAACACATTTGCAACACCTAGACATCTTTAATGTGGAGACTTGACATGGCGACTAATTGGTGAATCTTCTCAACATTGAAGATACACAGGTACATCACATGTGTTTATCGATATGCAATACTTATGTTTAGATCAGTTAATTCATAACTAATCAATAATGTGTAGAGGAAAGTAGTATTAGATGACGTTAAGTTTCTACCATCTTCAGGTCAAAATGGCCGAGTTTAGTGACGTTACACTGATTCAGGACCGACCGAAACTAGGTCTAAAGTTTGTGAATTAATTGTGAATTGCTGCAGCCAAGGTAGTGACTTCATATAAAACAATGAACATTGAAACAGCATTGCGTGTAGATTTAAAGTATATATCTGGCAAATTGGGAAAATAAGTAATCAACCAGTTTTTGCACAACAGATGTAAGATATTATGTAACACTTCATAAGATAATTTACTGGTGTAATAAAGGTAGACAATACCAACACAGACAAAAACAAATATCAACAAATCATCAAAAGCATGTCAAATCTTAAAAACCACTTAACTGTACTTACTCCAGTTTAACACCTCATACACACGACAGGAAAACCTGTCTGATGGTTTGGTTGGAATTAATATTAATGTGTATTTTCCAGGAAAACCTGTCTGGTGGTTTGGTTGGAATTAATATTAATGTGTATTTTCCAGGAAAACCTGTCTGGTGGTTTGGTTGGGAATGTCGTAGCAGCACTACGAAATGCTGGAGCAAGAGTAGCCCCGGATCCACAGTTTGAACTGGTAAGTAAAATCATTCAATACTACCTTAAACTTTTTGCCCCTTTCCCCACACAAATTTACAAATACGCAAATGGACAAAATTATTTACAAACATTATCTCTTAGTCCACAGCAGGATTCGAACCTACACACTGCATCAAAGTACACAGTATTTTATCCACACACCCAGACTCGGCATTCTGAGACTGAGAGCTAATGTTTGTACACGTACGTATTTGAACGACTGTTAAATGAACAGAATGAACAGGGTTTCGAACCATGGTCCATTTTATGAATTATAATTGTGAGAAATTACCTGCATGAGGTTTAAAGGGTATTACCTGAATTATTATGTTCAATTAATTTGGGCGAGGTAAGTGAGAAATCACAGTAGGTCTCAGAACTGTCACTCCCTTGATGCCCACTCCATTACCATTCATAAAAAGCTAGACCTGACGTTAAATTAATAATTACAATATTAAAACCAGCTACTTGGGTAAATTAAAATTGTGTGGACTGTATATTTTTGTTTACTTGCTGGGTACACAAAATATAACTAGTACAATACATATAATGCAACAGTGTTATTAAAAAAGAAATTTGTATTACCACTTACCATTTAATTAATGGATCATAATTATTATTTTTGGAAGCACACCCTAATGCTACCACAACAGCTAGAGTTTACAAAGGTCAATGCAGAACTACTGTACATTATGGGTAAACATCACTTAGCTAAGGTGTGTTCCTGAGAAGAATCGGAGTCCTCTATTTTTTCGTCCTTGTTGCTGAATTGTAAGGGTTTTCCACACTTTTTATCCCAATTCTTCAGTGGGAACGTGTCAACAATTTTTAAATTATGGATTGAGGCTGATATACACCCATTGAACTTTGATGACGCCTGATTACATTATTCAACTAACAGACCAGTGTTCACATGTATTTTCTCTATGGCATCCTCTCGTCTGCGTAAATCCCGTGGCTGTTCTAACTCCCCTCCCTCCATTCCTCGAAATTTCTCAAAGGGTCAAATTATCATATTACAATACACAATTATTATATTATTCAAATTTACACATGCTGAATTTAGGAAAATTACAAATTTTCCATTCATGCATAGCATGTTCCAACGATATAAACACATCAACCTCAAACCTTACAATAGGATGATTCTTATAGCCAACACAACTGTGACCCTACTGTTGTATCCCACAGCTCCAGTTTTCATGGTGTGTCTAGTCTCATATTCCCCAAGCCAATAATGGATGACTGTTAATGAATATACAGAATGGAATGAGATTCGAACCATCGTCCATGAATATAGGAAGCCCAACCGTATAACCATTCAGCCAAAGCTCTCTTGAGCGGTTAGTGTTGGGTCTTCTATATGCATGGACCGCGGTTCGAATCTCCGTCCATACATTGCTCTCAAACACGACCCAGCTTCCCTAACGTGCTACAATATTTAAAACCCATGACTCACACCCAAAAGTTGGTATCACTGTACATTCCTCTTTTTTGCCTCCATATACGTACAATGTATGTTTATTTTTTTTGCGAACTGCCTACTAATGCATGGCAAATTTAGACAGTACTGCTGACGCAGACGCCCCACTGTTTCTCCCGGGCACACCAGTGGCTCATGCAAAAATATCCTATATGACTAAAGTGATGTACAACTTCTAACTGTGAAATGATAAAGTCAACTCACTTGAAAATGACAAAGGAATACGCATCCTGTATCCCCAGTACCTCAGTAATGACGAACTTCAGTGTTGTACATCCGCCAAAATATCCCAGCAAATGTTCTCAACCCACATTTCAGCAGAAAGATTGGCCAATGATGCTGACAGAAACGTGAATCCAGTTCGCTGGGGCTTGTCAGGATACTAGAAGTACTCCACAGTACTGGGGGAAGTGCCATTGTTCTTCTAGTTCCCCGATCCAAGAGTTTAATGCTGGTGTTCTGCTAAACTCGTGATATGTGTTGTCTCTATGACTTCGGGTATGTAACTGAACTCGCTAGCATCTCTTCACTGACTACATTTCGAATATCAAATCGCTACCTCTTCTAATACTACTATATTAACCTATTCCTACCTATTTTAGGTCCTAAAATTATATTATAATTCCTACGGTTATTTACTACTTGGTGTAACTACGTAAATTTTACTAGTGTATATTATTATGTACGAATGTTATGTAAGTGGTCTATTAAGGGCTCTTAAAGCTCAAGTACTGTGAAACGTTTCGTGGAATATTTTGAACCAAATAATTTCCACATCCTCCCACCGACGAAGGTAGACGCTAGGTCTAGATCAAGTCTGCCTCCCGCAAGTCTCGCCAGCGAGCCCTGTACTCAAGTGCTATGCAATGAGTCGCTCGGCTGCTCTGGTTCTAACTTCTCCCGTCCAGGTCCCACTGCATGAACCTCGAGAGGCAAGAGCTTGTTGATAGGTCTTGTGATCTCGACACCATTTGTTCTCACCTTCACCACCCTTAATCGTCCTGTCTTATCTGGGTGGATTGACACCACCAAACCTAATGGCCAACATGCCCTGGGTGCCTCAGTTTCCACTAACACCAGGTCTCCTTGACTCAGGGTCACCTTGTTTCCCTCGGGGTCGGCCCCATAAAAATGTTCTCGTAGAGCTGTCTAATAATTTCGCCACACCTGGTTCCATTTGTCTAGAAAGTTCACCAGTTTGTTGTGACTGTGTAATTCTGGTCTGTGATAGTTTTGTTCCCTATAAGACTGGCTCAAGATTGCGGGGAAGGGCTCGATCCTCCTTCCAAATAGCAGATGACTGGGGGTGAGAGCTTCCTGCTCGTCAATCCCATTTTGCACATAGGTCAGGAACCTGTTATTAACTCTCTCCTCTATTTTGGCCAAGACTGTCTGTAATTCATCTGTGCTCACCTTCTTGCCATGCAAGACCTTGTGGATGCACCTTTTGACTGTCCCCACCATACATTCATAGAAGCCTCCTTGCCATGGGGCTCTTGGAGTTATGAACTTCCATTCGCACTCTTATCTTCAGGTATTCTCGCACTTCTTCATTGTCCAAGAGATCCCTAAAGATTTTGTTGGCCGCTCTGAGGTTAGTGCCATTGTCCAATATAATAAAGCGTGGGAGAGAACCAAGCTGTAAACATCCTGAACAACTTCACAAAAATCTCGGTTGACATGTCTTCGACCAACTCCAGATGTACGGCTCTGGTAGTGGCACAAGTAAACAGACAGATGTATACCTTCTGTGGACCTGTTCTCTGCTCTCCAGGGTCCTTCAGCTTGATAGCCCCTGTATAGTCTATTCCTACGGTTTCAAAGGGTCTATCACCACAAACCTGCTCCTGAGGCAGCGGTGGTGGCCCGTCGGCAGACGGCGCAGTTCCTTATCACCCTTTTGACTGCGGCTCTGCCTTTCAGCACCCAGTAATTCTGATGAAGGCAGGTAAGAGCCTTTCAGCACCCAGTAATTCTGATGAAGGCAGGTAAGAGTATCTCCAAACCCTCCATGAATGGTTCTCTGATGAGCATCGTGTTTCACTAACTCGTCAACCACCCATCCTTTCCTAGTAACACGGGATGTTTGGCCCCATAACTGAGCTCAGCATTGTGTAGTCTTTCCCTACTACTGCTCCCTGAGTCGCCGGTGGAGGCAAGTCCAGGTGCTGTTTGTTTGTCCAGTTGCCAGTACTTCCAGAACTCCTGGAAATCTTTCCCTTTGATACTGCTGTATCCAGTACTCTCAGGGACCCACGCTAGCCTCTACTGTAAATCGCAATCCCACTTAACATGAGTCAATGATAATAAATTTCGCCCAAATGCAATATTGGCAAATATACAATTCACTAATTCAATAATTCAACGAATGAGTCAGTAAGTAATAATGTTTTGTAAATAGCTCAGTCTAAATCTGACTTGTAATTCGATGTAAATTAATTAAATTTACAAGCTTCCTAACCTATCTGGCCTGCCTGTAAATTACTGTAAATTAAATTTATAAGCTAACCACCCTACTCTGGCCTTCTTGTAATCACTGTAAATAAATTTAATTTACAAGCTTGACTGCCTGCCTATAAATACCCCTTCCTCCGTCTCTGTGTGTTAGTGTGACTTTGTAAATGGTCCAAGTCGGGCCGAAACGTCGTCGTAAGCTCCTCCCTTCTACTTAAGCTTGCTTGTAATCACTGCAAATAAATTTACAAACTAACTAGCCTACTCAGGCCTGCCTGTAAATTACTGTAAATTAAATTTACAAACTTACTAGCCTACCTGGCCTGCCTGTAAATTACTGTAAATGGATTTAATTTACAAGCTTGACTAGCCTACCTGGCTTGCCTGTAAATTACTGTAAATGTTAACTTCTGTAAATAGTTAGCTTAGCCTAGCCTAATTTGTATACATCTCTGGTACCAGCTGAGCTAACGTAACCTAACTTATTAATCCCTCGTACGTAACTTTAGTCTAGCTAAGTTCACTAGCTGTACCACATCCGGTTCGAAGGACCAAACTGTTTCGTTGTTTTGCAAACTGCCCTCTAATGCTCTGCAAATTTAGCCAGTACTGCTGATGCAGACGCCCCAGGTTTTCTCCCGGGCACACCAGTGGCTCATACAAAAATATCCCATATAACTAAAGCGATGTGTAACTCCTAACTGAAATGGCAAAGTCAACTCACTTGAAAATAAGGAAGGAATATGCATCCTGTATGCTCAGTACCTCAGTAATGATGGACTTCGGTGTTGTACATCCGCCAAAATCTCCCAGCAAATGTTCTCAACCCACATTTCAGCAGAAATATTGGCCAATGATGCTGACAGAAATGTGAATCCAGTTCGCTGGGGCTTGTCAGGATACTAGAAGTACTCCTCAGTACTAGGGGAAGCACCTAGAACCAAGAAAGTTTTATCCCGGTGTTCTGCTAAACTCTGTGATACATGTTGTTTCTATGACTTTTGGTATGTAACTGAACTTGCTAGTGTCTTTTGACTGACTACATTTCGAATTTCAAATCGCTAGCTCTTCTAATACTACTATATTAATCTATTCCTACCTATTTTAGGTCCTAACACTATATTATAATTCCTTCGATTATTTACTACTTTGTGTTACTATGTAAATCTTACTAAGGTATATTATTATGTAAAAATGTTATGTAAGTGGTCTATTAAGGGCTCTTAAAGCTCAAGCACTGTGAAACGTTTCGTGGAATATTTTGAACCAAAATAATTTCCACACTATAGATAAATTTTCTCTTTACAGAAAGAAAAGTTATTTACAACAGCAGCAACTGTAGTTCTCTCTGATACCTTCCAAAACTCATTTTGATAAATTAACTTCCTTGAAAACGTGAGAGTTTTACAGCTAAAATCATCGATATGGCTTGAAGTTTGTTTTAAATTTTTAAGTTGGTTGGTTAATGGGGTTTGAAAAACCTATCGACTTAGTATTACTTAGTATTACTTCCTAAATTAGTATCTAGTATTTTGAGGTCATACTTTTTTAACATGCATTAGCTTGATTAAATATTGTCATTTCTAAAACACTTGTGAAAGATGTAGTGAAATTGACTCAAAAAAGTACATTAAAAAATTCGTTGTATGAAAGAAAGAAATTTATAAAATCTTCAGTATTCTTCTAAATATTGCTCAATTAATATTCTTTGAAAAAACATTTGTATGTGTTTGTAACATAAATTAATACTACCCTTCGTCATACATTTTGCTAACTGTAGCGAATTGCTGGTGATGAGTTCTTAATCGTAGGATCAAACATGATTCACTCCCATTCCCAAGATGCTTTATGACCCATACAATTTTAGCTCTTCCCTATAAATACAATAACAATAATTTAGCAGTTCTTAATTGTTCTGTAGTTAGCCTTATTACTTTTCTGGTGAAATATTATACACTTCATTAAACTCATCAGTGCATGGCTTTCGCCAGGAAACAGGACAAGTGTTTCCTGACGCGGGTCTTAGTCATATGATGACCAGCAGCTGGAGCTTTTGGTCATCTGACTGAGGCCTTCCACGGGCTTACCACTCCACCTTTTTAAAAACCGGAATTAATACTACATTGTAATATATTTTTGTTATGGTATAGTATCAAAGAGCCTATTGAATTGATGAAAAGTTAGTGGTTCATAGAGGGTTCCAGCCTCATAATGGTGAAAATGGTAGAGTTGTTACTATTTTTCTGTATGTTCTTAAATCTCCTCTTTATTCCAGTGGCCCCAAATGTATTTTTTCCCATCATGGTGATGTTGCTGAGGTCCAGGTAAACTCTTAGACTGAAAGAAAATGGGGCGATATTCTTATCCACATCTAAGTGTAAATGCTGGCTACGAATATATATTATAAATAAGCTAAAATACTGATAATTCAAATAAATCCCCGTATCACAAAATCCCAACTGACGATTTTACTGTGTAAAAAAAATAATACATAATCAATGGTTCTAAAGGAACAATTATATGGCCACAGGTTAGTCCAGAAGCACGGCATTTCTTCACTCTAACGCAGGATGCTACTCTCTATACCGTGGCACCGCTGGACTACGAGGCTCACCCCAACCACACACTGGTGGTCGTCAGCTCCAGGACCTCAGACATTTTCTACGTTCATGTGAAGGTTGGTTCATATTTTACCCATAGCTTTTCTAAACGTTTGAATTATTTAGTGTAAAGGAATGTTGGAGGCTTGTTCCTCTACCTACTAACCGTGACATTAAATATTCTTACAACCAAATTGTTTATCATTCTAGATATCCAAATTGTTTATCATTGTAATGGGGATAGCAGATATGTGCTGGCATAGTTCTTTTTGGATGATGTAGATTACCCAAAATACAGTAGTGAAATATTCAGCTTTATTTAAAGAATTAGATTTTGTAATCTTTGGTTCCTTTTTTATTTATTTTTAGTTTATCATATATAACGTTCTAGCAACATAATTGTAATGTGGTTCTTTTTGTCATAATGTTTAATTTCAACTTTCATACTCTGATGTTTTAATATATAATTGTTTTATTCGGCATCATAGACTTCGCTTGTATGATGCTATATTCTTTATCATTATTTGTGAAGAATGAGACACTCTTGTGTAACACTAGTGTAACACTTGTGTAACACTAGTGTAACACTAGTGTAACACTAGTGTAACACTTGTGTAACACTAGTGTAACACTAGTGTAACACTAGTGTAACACTTGTGTAACACTTGTGTAACACTTGTGTAACACTTGTGTAACACTTGTGTAACACTTGTGTAACACTTGTGTAACACTTGTGTAACACTAGTGTAACACTTGGGAATCTCAAATATTGCACAAGTCTCATTTTTCAACTTGTAGCTTTTCTAAAACCATTTTCATCACACCATTCATACCTATATATTCATTCATACCTATATATTCATTCATACCTATATTCATTCATACCTATATTCATTTATACATATACCGAGCAACCACAATTAGGTGAGTACACACACTCACCCACCCACCTGTTGACTAGATAACACACTTCACTGTGGTATCCAAGCTCGTACTTCCTCTTATATTTTCATTTTTCCTTCGGTTAGGTTAGGAAAAGTTTGTCAGGAAACCTGTCAAGTGTTTCTTGACGTTGGTCTTAGATGACGACCCGCCATTGGAGCTTTTTGTCATCTGACCGAGGCCTTCCGCTGGCTTACCGGTCCACCCCTTGAAAAATTATGGTTATAGTTATAACCATTTTCTTCGTATTTTTCCTTCACTTACATGATCTATTTCGATCAGGACAGAAGCCACAAGTGGCGAAAAGTTTCCTCTAATAAAGGCGTCTTTTTCCAAATCAAACTGACAGCTGTCAATGCATTCTCCAGGTAGAAGATGTAAACGACAATGCACCGCAGTTCAACGCTGTCAGCTACGAGGGTGTCATTAAGGAGAATTCAGCACCAGGCACCAGCGTCAGAATCCACCCCATGATTCATGTAAGTGAATCACACATCAAAGATAGTATCAAACAGTAACTAATATGCTAATCCAATTAATTTGTCAAACTAATCTAGTGAATCCAAACGCTTATCAAACTTCCAGATCTATACAGATTATCATAATTTTTAATCAGCCTTTCTCACTAAATTGAACTTTAAGGGGAAACGACCAGAATTTCAACACGACAGAATTTGAAGTAAAGTGGCAATTTGGATTTTTTTTAACTTTCCATAAATATTTTGGTATTTAGAAATTCATTCAACATATTTGAACATCTCAGGGTTTTTATTTGTTTGATAATATTATAGAGTATAAAAATATTATGGTTGTGTATTTGAAATATTTTATATATGATTATAATTTTACAATTAAAAATTTGTTTTTAAATTACTAAATAGTATTTAATTTTGCAAACTTATTCATATTATGTACTATTATATATATATATATATATATATATATATATATATATATATATATATATATATATATATATATATATATATATATATATATATATATATAAGAATCAAACTATTCTGCGTAATATTCAAGAGACCATAATTAAATATTGTACAGTAGGTTCTGTTATAAAACTCCTTTACATAGTGAAATTTATTTTTTTGGCAAATGCAATTGAAAAAGTGTGTACAAAATAATAGTGCCTTCCATGAACACTTTTTCACGTGGTGTAGTTTTTCGATAACAATTTCCAAAAAACATAATCGTGTTCTGTAAAGGATTTTATAAGAGCTTACTGTGTGTGTCTGTATCAGTTCACACAATGGTAAGTGTTGGAAATTTTCATTTCAGGTGATTGACAGAGACACTTATACCGGAGCCACATACTACCTTCAGCTGTTGGGTGATTCTTCTCCACTTTTCACCATTGATTCATCTTCTGGTGACATTAACTTTGTTGGCCAGACGTTGGACAGGGAGGTGAAGGAAGCCTACAATCTTGTTTTAGTGGCTCGTGATGATGGTAACCTTACTTCAAATGCCAATCTTACCATTACAGTGGAAGATGTCAATGACAATCCTCCAAGATTTACCGAGAGAGAGCCATTGTTCTCTGCCAGAGGAGATATTGATGAGAGCAGCTCCAGGAAACTTCCCGATACTTCAAAATTGGCTCATCTGGCAGATTTGGAGAGATCACTCATACGTATTCCAGAGTCTCTTCCAATAGGGAGTCGAGTTACGCAGCTCTCAGCAACAGATGAAGACGAGAAGGTTTATGCAGATATTCGTTATTCAGTTGTGTCAGAAAAGTCATTTGGCTTCTCTGAAGGAGGAAAGTCTCCTCCTGTTCTTCTGGAAACAAATTATTTTGCCATTGATACCAAAACTGGCGTTCTAACAGTGGCTGGAATTATTGAAGCTGACCATTTTTATCTAGTAAATGTATCTGCTACGGATGGTGGCGGCTTGTCATCTTACACAACAGTATCTATCGCTGTATACGATGTCAATGATCATTCGCCTCGTTTTGAGCGCCCTGTCTACAATTTCGAAGTGGTAGAAGGAGAATACTTGGTTGGCGAAGTAGGCAAGGTTGTCGCTTATGACCAGGACAAGGGAAACAATGCTAAAGTGAGTTATAAGATAATTTTCTATAAAAACTCGAGCCAAGAGCATGCCTTTCCATTTAGGGTTGTGGAGTCTTCGGGTACCATATTAGCGACTGGATCAGTGGACCGAGAAGAACGTGAAGTGTATGAATTCTCTGTTGTCGCCACTGACATGGGGGAACCTCAGCTTTCCTCCTCTGTGTTAGTTCACATTGATATCATTGACATAAATGACCATAGTCCCATTTTCTATGGGTATAAGGAAGTTATGTACCCAGAATCACTTTCAAATACTTCATTGGAACCTTCTAATGGAAATTTCACTCCGGTTTATATGGCTGTAGTATCTGAAAGCACTCCCAGAAATACAATAATTAGTAATGTTTTTGCCAATGACTCTGACTCGAGCTCTTCAGGAAATGGCATAATACTGTATAAGCTAGAAGGTGGTGAGGATAAATTTGCTATAGATTCGAAAAATGGTAGTGTATATACTGTGGGTAACCTGGACTACGAACGCTGGCCGGAACACAACCTGACGGTGCTGGCTCAGGACCATGGCTCGCCGCCGCTTACTGCTTCTGCGTTGATTATGGTCCAGGTGATTGACGTCAAGGAAGAGCTCACTACGAGACTTTTTGATCGGGAAGAATATCGGGTAAGCTTTGCTTTATTCTAAGCTTTCTTTCATGTTAATTTTTCGTATTATTTCATCTGCCAATTTGTGCCAGTGGTGCTGTTCTATTGATAATGTTAACCAAGTGTTAACCTGACACTTGATAATGTATCTAATTAAATTTTTTATAGATCAATCCTTTTAGTGGGATGTTACGATGTTGATGAAAAATACTTTGTGCAAGGAATTAGTTACCCCTTCCTGAGGGGTGTTGCTGCAATAATGTACACTTGTGAAGAAGAATTAGACACATGCAACATCTGGGTATCTTTGTAGACGTTTTGCCATCCAGTGGCTTTATCAATTAAATTCAAGGACTTAATGTGAAGACAGTAGAGCTATATACAGAAGACGAGGTAATATAATGTCTTTATTTACTACAAGTACATGTACAAGGTATACAGACCATAGCTGACATCAATGACATACTACTACTATATAGAAAGCCGCTTGTTATGCAGAGCATTTCGGGCAAATTAGGTCAGTTTTGTCCCTGGATGCGACCCACACCAGTCGACTAACACCCAAGTACCCATTTTTCTGATGGGTGAACATAGACAACCGGTGTCAGGAAACACCCCTTCGTCGGGAATCGTACCCGGACCCTCACCATGTGAAGCGAGAGCTTTTGCCACCAGGCCATGGAGCAGGTCATGGGGAATCTGAAGCTCAGGCAGGAAGATTGGCGCTGATATACTGGCATCAGCTGAGGGAGGGGCAGCAGACGAAGGCATTGTCAATAGTAGGCAGGATTCCCCTTCGGAAGCAGGCCATACCCAATTGATGGGCCAGGAGTAGGCAAGTAGTATCATGAAATATTGGTATGAAGGACATCACAACCTTCTTGCCTACTCCTGGCCCATCCCTTGCTTAAGACCTACTTCCACTGGGTAATCCCACCTACCAGTGACAATGTCTTCATCTGCTGCACCTCCCTTATCTGACGCTAGTATATAAGCACCAATCTTCGTGCCTGTGCTTCAGATTCTTCAAGACCACAGTGTTCATCTCTTCATAGGCTGAGGGACTAATTACCTCATTTTCTGTATATAGCTCTACAGTCTTCACATAATGTCCTTGTATTGATAAAGCCACTAGTTGGCGAAACCTTTACAAATTAAAGATACCCAGATGTTGCACATGTCTCTAACTCATCTTGTGGTGTTGTCTACCATTCATACACAACATTTACTTGTGTTCCAACAACAACATTTACTTGTGTTCCAACAACAACATTTACTTGTGTTCCAACAACAACATTTACTTGTGTTCCAACAACAACATTTACTTGTGTTCCAACAACAACATTTACTTGTGTTCCAACAACAACATTTACTTGTGTTCCAACAACAACATTTACTTGTGTTCCAACAACAACATTTACTTGTGTTCCAACAACAACATTTACTTGTGTTCCAACAACAACATTTACTTGTGTTTCAGCAACTACCTGCACCTCATTACCTCCCATGACTCAATTGTTGTATTACCCTTATCAGTTACAGTACACTAAATACAAATTAATACATCGTTAGTAATATTGGTATAAATATCCATTGCCAATGAAGGATGTAAAAAAGAGTTATTTTAGAATAAAAATAGAAAATCTAAATCAGAATAGCTAAAAATATAATTTTATCAAATTTTCAAAGTAATATTTTTTATTTAATTTGAAAAACAAAAATACAGTTCACTGTATATATATAATGTGTAAATGGTGACTGAATGTGCAATCATGTTTAAATTTCACAGAATGTAGAAAGAACAATCTTCATAAATTATTGATTGTACTGGGAAATTAATAATAAAATGGTGATTGAATTTTTCCCAGTTCGTTTATGGTAGGGTGACCCAACAAAGAAGAAACACTTTCATCATCATTCACTTCCTCACTGTCTTGCCAGAGGCGTACCTACACTACAGTTAAAAAACTGCAACTTATAAACACCCCTCCTTCATAGTGTAGGCACTGTACTTCTCATCTCCAGGACTCAAGTCCGGTTAACCAGTTTTACCTGAATCCCTTCATAAATGTTACTATGCTCACACTCCAACAGCACGTCAAGTCCTAAAAACATTTGTCTACATTCGCTCCTATCTAACATGCTCACGCAAGCTTGCTGGAAGTTCAAGCCCCTTGCACACAAAACCTCCTTTACCCACTCCCATTATGCATTGCAATAAATAGGAATAATCAGTATCTTGCTTTCTACGAAGTAAAGTGAAAAAATCAAGGTGCACATGACAGAGAGTATGTGGATTTTATGTTGCTTTTGACAATTTTATTACTTTAAATGTGTGAATATTTATAAACAAAATGTAACAGTAAGTACACTCCTCAACAGGTACTTGTAACAGAAAACAACAAAACACCGCTGCTTTTGGTTGACCTTAATGTGAGTGACTGGTATGCTGGGCATCGCCTACACTTCCAGTTGGCAGACCCTGGAATGACGGGCACAATAGCAGTGGATTCTCACTCTGGTGAGGTCTACCTTATAGCCAGCCTTGACAGGGAGACAAAGGACATGTATCGCTTCAAGGTACTAAGTAGCAGGGAGATAACTAAACTAATTGCATAGCAGTAATGTAAACATTTGGAAGAAACTAAGGAATACCGTATATTCCGGCATATAAGACGCACGACATAAGTGTCATAACTGTAAATCTGTAATCACATTCAAAAGCTAATTACCCTCTTACTTTACACTGAAGCATAACCCAGAGCTTATCATTGACCTTGAGCATATAAGTCGCAGGGTGATTTTCCAAGACTTTTGTGGGGAAAAAAGGTGCGCCTTATATGCCAGAAAATAGTTCAAATGAACATACACTATTTTCTCTGTAGCACTGATTCTCCCTCATTAAAAGGAATCTCTAATGATGCTATGCCATTTTTAATCTCTTTTTCATCATTGCCGTGTACCTCTGAATGTCTCTTATGGTTTTAGCATTTATGAATATAATATTGATCCTTATGTCCAAAACTAAGAAAACTTCATATATGTCTAGTATAACTGTCTTATAGCCTACGTGATTGTCAATTTTCTTTCTTAGAACCTTAGACCCTTTAATAATCACTGTCGAGTTTCATATTTCGTGCCATGCTACTAGGCTGATGCTGTCATCTGGAGTCAGTGTGCTCTAAAACCATCCATAGAAGGATTAATCAAGTCTCTTGTAGGAAAATAACTCTTAAGTCTTATTTTGCTGTACGTATCTAAGGTAGATTAGGAAAGATTTGTCAGGAAACAGGATAAGTGTTTGCTGATGCTGGTCTTAGTCATATGAAGACCCCTCAGCTGGATCTTTTGGTCATCTGACAGATGCCTTCCACTGGCTTATAATTTATGTAACTGTCTTCTAAGCCATCAAATGTCCCGAAAGGGTAGACTGAGGTAATACCTGGATATTAGGGTTAAGGAAAAAGGGAAACTTGGTGTTGAAGGACTCGACACCAAAGCTGTTGAAAGTTCTAGATTTAATGAAGTGTGCTATTTTCTTCCTGGAATCAATCTTGATTACCCAAAATACTCTGAATAACAAGTCTTTCTGCATGCACACTTAATTCTCACCCATCTCTGTACAAGGATGGCTGGATAATGAGAACCTTCAAAACCAGGGATGCCAAGCCCATGATAACACTTTTCAGGTAGCTTGTTCTATCTAGGCTGGAATATTGCTGCACACTAACTGCACCTTTCAAGGCAGGTGAAATTGCTGACCTAGAAAATGTGCAGAGAACCTTCACAGCACGCATAACTGTGATATACCACCTCAATTACTGGGAACGCTTGAAGTTCCTAAACCTGTACTCCCAAGAATGCAGGCGGGAGAGATACGTTATTATATTCACTTGGAAAATCCTAGAGAGATTAGTACCAAACTTGCACATGAAAATCACTCCCTACGAAAGCAAAAGACTCGGCAGACGATGCAACATCCCCCCAATGAAAAATAGGGGTGCCACTAGCACGTAGAGAGACAATGCAATAAGTGTCAGGGGCCCAAGACTGTTCAACTGCCTCCCAGCTTGCATAAGGATTATTACCAATAGATCCCTGGCTGTCTTCAAGCAGGCACTGGACAGGCACCTAAAGTCGGTACCTGACCAGCCAGACTGTGGTTCGTACGTTAGACTGCGTGCGGCCAGCAGTAACAGCCTGGTTGATCAGGCCCTGATCCACCACGAGGCCTGGTCACAGACCGGGCCGCGGGGGCGTTGACCCCTGGAACTCTCTCCAGGTAAGCTTTGTATCATGCTGAAATAAAAGATATGATTATGGTCATAGATTCTAAGGGTGCTGTATGACCCTTACGAGTTAAGTGCTTCCCATACTGCTGATAATGACACCAGTTTCCCAACTGCAACGCACTGGAGTAGACCTTTGGGTAAAGAGAGAGACATGCAGTGTAATGCAATCTTTAATCCCACACAGTGGGATTTATCGAATGGTATGATAATGTGATTTATTGCATGATATATGCATGTACAATACCTGGGTAAAAATATTTTTAAATGTCTTCAAAATAGATATCCACGTGTTGCCCATGTCCAGTGTATCAAGTGATTTGGTAAAACCCCACTGTGTGGGCGAAACGTCGTCAGTAAATAAAGGCATTACACTGTGTTTGTGTCGTTTTTGTCCATCTTGTTCGTATTTTATACCATTTCTCTCCATGGAGTATATCTCGATCCGTTGAACTGTTTCGTACTTCACAACTGTGAACTGATTAAGTCCCTGGTGGGCGAAACGTCTTCTCAATAACACGCCATAAACCTTATATTGTACCTCATTAACATTAGATCTTGGAAACATTTGGTTATTACCTATGCTTTTTATCTTATAACAAATGTATTTTTGTTAAATAGTTTACAGATAAATATGCAATAGATTTTTAAGGCAATTCTAAATTTTTATTTACATTATAAAATTATTTTGTTAAAACTATTATATAAAACTGCATTCAAAAATGAGTTATCCTTAGTTGATTTTTTTTTGGTTTAGTCCCATAAGCAAAAATGACGATTATAGGTTACGATACTGTAAATATTGTTGATTTGGCTTCTTATAGATGTCCTGTTATCCCAGGTTCGAGCTATTAAGCCAGAGAGAGGACGAGCGTTGCAACACTTCCACCAGCAGGCAAGTGGTGTGGACTTCCTGGAATATACAGTTACCTCCTCGACTACCAATGTCTCACGAACTGGTGATTCTCTATCGTTTGTGGCTGCTGACGGAGATTCAGACCGCTTGACTAACACTTCACGGAAGTCTCGAGTAGACTCGATGCCTCTACTAAGTGTTCCAGCAGAAGTTGAACCACTGCCAGGTTTTTCAAGATCGAGGCAGAGGTTGAAGAACCATCGAAGAACGACTAGCACAACTTTCGACAGTTCTCGACATACTTCAAGTAGGTTGATAAATTTACACCGTGTAGAATGTCAGGTGTCAGGTAGCTGGCAGCTCCGTGGTAGCATGTTTTTAGTTCACAACTGGAGGACCCATAAAGAAGAAAAAAGCACAATACCGTGAATGGAACAATACACAAATAACCCGAGCATAGTCGGACTGAAACGTTGTCATAAGCCTCTCTCTTCCATGTGCCAGCTATTTGTGTATTGAAGGCCCCGTGTTCGACCCTAGGCCTGGTGAAGATGTTGGACATGCTTCCTTATACTTCTTGCACCTGTTTACCCGAGTGTCAATATACTGTTCTGAGTGGCATCCTGAAGGGTGGTAGCATATCTCTGATTGGGTCCATTTGTGAAATGAGCTGAGCTAAGATACCAACTCGCCTGTACACTGAATAGTGTTAAAAATATTTTTGTATATTTATATTTTTATTAACACATTGGCCGCTTCCCACCAAGGCAGGGTGGCCCGAAAAAAAAACTGTCTTGCCAGAGGCGTGCTTACACTACAGTTCTAAAATTGCAACATTAACACCCCACCTTCAGAGTGCAGGCACTGTACTTCCATCTCCAGGACTCAAGTCCGTCCTGTCAGTTTCCCTGAATTCCTTCATAAATCTCTTTCTTTCAACACGTCGGCCGTTTACCACCGAAGCGGGGTGGCCCAAAAGGAAAAACGAAAGTTTCTCCTTTTACATTTAGTAATATATACAGGAGAAGGGGTTACTAGCCCCTTGCTCCCGGCATTTTACTCGACTTTACAACACGCATGGCTTACGGAGGAAGAATTCTGTTCTACTTCACCATGGAGATAAGAGGAAATAAGAAAAAGAACTAGTAAGAAAATAGAAGAAAACCCAGAGGGGTGTGTATATATATGCTTGTACATGAATTTGTAGTGTGACCCAAGTGTAAGTAGAAGTAACAAGACATGTTTATGAGACAGAAAAAAGACACCAGCAATCCTACCATCATGTAAAACAATTACTGGCTTTCGTTTTACACTCACTTGGCAGGACGGTAGTACCTCCCTGGGCGGTTGCTGTCTACCAACTTACTACCTAGGATATATATATATATATCTTAATGCCTGTTTTTATGTCAGAAAATTTTCCTCCTTGACTTGTCCTTGGTTAGAAACTCCCACACTTTCTATTTTTTAAATTCTTGTCCAAAATAATTATGCTTTCTCTGAAGATGTATAGACTCAGTGCTGGTGTGATGAACACACCAGTGCTGGTGTGGTGAACACACCAGTGCTGGTGTGATGAACACACCAGTGCTGGTGTGATGAACACACCAGTGCTGGTGTGGTCAACACACCAGTGCTGGTGTGATGAACACACCAGTGCTGGTGTGATGAACACACCAGTGCTGGTGTGGTGAACACACCAGTGCTGGTGTGATGAACACACCAGTGCTGGTGTGATGAACACACCAGTGCTGGTGTGGTGAACACACCAGTGCTGGTGTGATGAACACACCAGTGCTGGTGTGATGAACACACCAGTGCTGGTGTGGTGAACACACCAGTGCTGGTGTGTGAACACACCAGTGCTGGTGTGATGAACACACCAGTGCTGGTGTGGTGAACACACCAGTGCTGGTGTGGTGAACACACCAGTGCTGGTGTGATGAACACACCAGTGCTGGTGTGATGAACACACCAGTGCTGGTGTGGTGAACACACCAGTGCTGGTGTGATGAACACACCAGTGCTGGTGTGATGAACACACCAGTGCTGGTGTGGTGAACACACCAGTGCTGGTGTGATGAACACACCAGTGCTGGTGTGATGAACACACCAGTGCTGGTGTGGTGAACACACCAGTGCTGGTGTGATGAACACACCAGTGCTGGTGTGATGAACACACCAGTGCTGGTGTGATGAACACACCAGTGCTGGTGTGATGAACACACCAGTGCTGGTGTGATGAACACACCAGTGCTGGTGTGGTGAACACACCAGTGCTGGTGTGATGAACACACCAGTGCTGGTGTGGTGAACACACCAGTGCTGGTGTGGTGAACACACCAGTGCTGGTGTGATGAACACACCAGTGCTGGTGTGATGAACACACCAGTGCTGGTGTGATGAACACACCAGTGCTGGTGTGGTGAACACACCAGTGCTGGTGTGATGAACACACCAGTGCTGGTGTGATGAACACACCAGTGCTGGTGTGATGAACACACCAGTGCTGGTGTGATGAACACACCAGTGCTGGTGTGATGAACACACCAGTGCTGGTGTGATGAACACACAGTCTCCAGTTATCGAAAAAACTCTAATATCTTTGTTTTCATAAGATGTAACAGACATAAAAGACGGAAGCAATTCATTTTACATAAAAAAATAAAACCATTTTAACATTACAATAACAATTTAAATATTTCTCTGTAGGTTACATCAGTGTTGAAAGTTTGAAGCTGATCAGAAGAGGCATTCTCGAGTTAATGAATGGAAACCAAAATCAGGAGCAGTGTATATAATACTGACCAGAATAAAAAATAGTTCCAATCATAATTTTTAAAGGGGTGGACCGTAAGCCAGCAGAAGGCCTCGGTCAGATGACCTAAAGCTCCAGCTGCTGGTCATCATATGACTAAAAACCCCGTCAGAAACACTCGTCCTGTTTCGTGATAAATCTTGCCTAACCTAACCTAGAGATAAGATTTTGTTTGGATTTTTATCCCTGGAGTGTTAGCCTCCCAGTTACTGCATTATTTCCATTGGGGTCCTCAATCTTGTCCCCCATGATGCAACTCACACCAGTCGACTAACACCCAGGTACCTTCTTACTTGCTAGGTGAAAAGGGACAACAGGTGTAAGGAAACAAGCTCAATGTTTTCATCCTTGCGGAAATCCAACCACAGACAGTGTGTGAGGCGAGAGCGTTGCCTACCAGGCCACGGGACACCACTACCAGGCACCTTCCCATACCTGGAGAGGGTTTCCGAGATCAACGCCCCCGCGGCCCGGTCTGTGACCAGGCCTCATTAATAGTTGCATGAACCTTTCTGTAGTTACACTATACTAGTGTTGAAAATTTGAAGCAAAAGATGGAAAATACTCAGGCCACCACTAATGCAACGTTTTGGTTATAACCTATAAGGAGGTGTTGATTCACCGGGAATTCTCCCGGCCCTGGTCTTTACCAGATGGCGACCGGGTTCCGGCTCCCTGGCGTGGGAGTGTCAGAGATCTATGTCTTCCATGGGAGGGGATACCCCTCATCGGCAGGACCAACTGGCCCCAGGCCTAGCCACATTCCCCACCAGCACGAGGCATGGAGGTAGATAGATTCTAGGCGCCTCTGGTCTGCCACCTTCCCTAAGGGGAAGGGCAGGCTTACGAGCTGCAGATGGTAGCAAGTTCCAGCCTTGGCACCTACCCTGCCCTAGAAGGGTTGGGCATGGTGATCGACCTCACCCATAACCTATAATACAGTTTGTGATAATACAGTGGTAGTACTGAAGACACACAATGCGGGTTATAGAATTTTGGTAAGACGCATGTGCCACGGTGCCTTATTATTATTATTATTATAATCAAAAGAAGCGCTAAACCACAAGGGTTATACAGTGCCACGGTGCCTTACTTATCAAATTGTCGGTATTTTATACCATTATCATATTCACGTTACAGAATTTTATTGTGAAAACGTTTCGTCCACCAGGGACTTTATCAATTCATCTGGTGGGCGAAACGTCATTACAATTGCATTGCATGTCTTATTCACACTATTTCTGTATCTATTATGCTTCAATTAACTTTTATTTAGCTGCCTGCCACTACATAAATGTCTTCATGAGTAATGTTTATATGTAACGTTCGATCAGAGCTTAACATAGTTTCTTTCAACAGAGAGAAGTAGTATCAAGTCTCCTGGTGTGCTGATGGATGGTGGTGGTGAGCTGGGACGGGAGGAAGTGTGGATAATTGTGGTGGTGGAGGACCAGAACGATAACTCTCCCAGGTTTCTCCCTCATGGTCGTCCCATTGTGGCAGCAGTCCCAGTAGCAGCAGCCTATGGACACTTTGTTACCCGTATTACTGTTAGTAGCTGACCCAAAAAAATGTTTATCTCGCTTGATTTCTTGTTACCGAATGTACTGGGGTTTCCTTCTCTCACTGGTCTTTCGTACTGGGGTCTAGAAAACTGGGAATGACCTAGTCACCAGTAATTAGGGAGCACTTTGGTTAAATTTAAAAAACAGGTTAGACTAATATATACATATATACACGAGTGACAGTAGTTCACTGTGAGGATGTGCCTAGCATGGGCCTGTAGGCCAACTGCAGCATTCCTTTGTTCTTATGTTGTTAGGTAAACTAAAGATTTTCAGTAGTAATTTAAAATGATTAGAAGTTTAAGTATACCTACTCTTCTTCTTGATTCACCGGGACCCTCCGGGTCTTTGCCAGATGGTGACCCGGCCTTGGCTCCCTGTCTTGGGAGTGTCTGAGACCTATGTCTCCATGGGAGGAGGTACAAGTACCTCCTCATCTTCTGAGACCAACCCAGGCGTAGACCCCATTCCCCACCCTCACGGGGCTCGTAGGGAGAAGCTAGTCCTCTGGTCTGCCATCTTCCATGCCCCAGGGGGGCTCGTGGGAATGGCAGTCTTGTGAGCTGCAGGTGGTAGCAAGCTCTAGCTCTTGATACCTACTTGCAAATTTCTCCGCCATTTCCTGAGAATAAATGATGTTAGCTATCTACAATAGCAGATGTTCATTGTAGATAACATTGGGAGCTGCAGTGTTTTTATTCATATCGTAAGGGAAAAAAAAACATTATATTTTGGAAGGTTATAATTATAACTTTAAATTTTAAAGGAGTTGACTGGTAAGCTAATGGAAAACCTCGGCCAGATGACTAAACGGTCCAGCGGTAGGTCATCATATGAGTGAGACCCGCGTCAGGAAACACTTGTCCTGTTTCTCAACGAATCTTACCTAACCTAACCAGTGTATTTGGGTAAACAGAGTACCCACTGCATTAGCAGGCGAGTCTACCTGGAGTCTACCTGGAGAGAATTCCAGGGGTCAACGCCCCCGCGGCCCGGTCCGTGACCAGGCCTCTTGTTGGACCAGAGCCTGATCAACCAGGCTGTTACTGCTGGCCGCACGCAGTCCAACGTACGAACCACAGCCCGGCTGATCAGGTACCGACTTGAGGTGCCTGTCCAGTGCCTGCTTGAAGACAGCCAGGGGCTTGTTGGTAATCCCCCTGATGTATGCTGGGAGGCAGTTGAACAATCTTGGGCCCCTCACACTTATTGTGTTGTCCCTCAACGTGCTAGTGGCACCCCTGCTCTTCATTGGGGGAATGTTACATCGCCTGCCGAGTCTTTTGCTTTCGTAGGGAGTAACAATATTCCAATCACGATCACATTTTTTTCGCCAAGCAGAAAATGTGCAGCATTCTATATAGTTTAAAATAATCAGAGCAGTGACTGCACATGAGGTGTTTAAAAATCAGGCTGTTTTTTAACCTGTGTTGCGAATCGTTCAAGGGGTTTCACAAATGCCCCTAATCAATTCTATCATCTGTAACCAATGATCATTTATGCAATACGTATATAATCTTGTAAACAACACTGAATGTGAATCTTGTTCCCCAGGCACATGATCCAGACCTTGGTGTGAATGGTGAGGTGCGTTATGAGATTCTACCAGGAGAGGGAGCCAAAGACGCTACTACCAAGTTTACTGTGGATCCTTCATCTGGTCAGGTACACCACAAGTGCTTCTAGTCTCTTCCAGTAGTTTAGAGAGTTTACAGTTAGTAAACTCAGTAATTCAGATGGTTCACTGGTTCGATGAGAACTTGTAAATTGTTTGATATTAATTAATGAATTAAAATTAATAATTGTATTGCTAAAGTGAAACGGTAAACCTGTGTGGGTCATTCACAGGAAAGTCTGGTGGAAGCACGATTCTCCTTACGCCAAGCTTAGTATCTTACTTGTTAAGCTGTTGACAATGATTCATCGTAGATAGAAAATACTTTCTCTATTTTGAATTATTTTTAATATTTCATTAATATAGCCTACAGGGATGCAGTATTTAACAAAAATAAGAAGCAAGAAATTGCGGGAAATAACAAATATGACATATTTTAACCCAAAATACATCGTTTTAAGCCAAACCAGATAATTAACATGCTAAATGCTAATATTTTTCTGCCTGAGCAGGTAGTGGTGGTAGGCTCCGTGGAGAACGAAGCCGGAAAAATGTTTGGTTTTGACGTAAGAGCCACTGATCAACATGGTGCTTCGACCGGCCGTACAGCCATAGCAAATGTCTTTGTAAGTAACAACATCAGTATTAGATTGCTTCATATTTTCATGGCATTTCGAAGTCTTGTCTAGATTATTTGAGTATACGGTTAAATTTTTAGTTTTTCAAATCAGTTTAGTTTTCAAAGATGAAATTAAATCATGGTACCAGCTCTAATTACTATATATGTAAACGTTATTCTTCTATGATGCAGTTAATTTACGGTATCAACTATATGTATATATAATAGTATAGTACGAATAATACACAAATGACAACGTTTCGGTTCGACTTTGACTATTGACTAGTCCAAGTCGAACGAGTGCGGGTTATTTGTGTAATATTCCAATCACAGTATTGTGCTTTTTATTCATTATGGATATTGTACACAGGTGTATGTCATTGGTGCTGGCGGCCACTTGGTGTTTGAGTTGGGTGCAACACCCAGAGATGTGGAACCTCACCTGCACCACATTCAGGGGTGAGGACTCATTGACACTTGTTAAAGAAAACATCCTTAACATTTTTGAATCCAGTGGGGTTATTCCATGTTAACCATGGGAGCCAAGTCTTAAAGGCTCATCGTTATTTTGGTTATGGCCCAGGATGCAATCTACAACTATGTACTATGTACCTATTTACTGATAGATAAACATGGGTAAGGAGCTGTAAAAAAACTAGTCAATACGTTTCATTCTGACCAGGAATCAAACTGTTGTCGAAAGCCTTCATTTATTCATCAATTCCTTATATGTATATAATATTGAATGATAGAAAAAAATATACATCGTGAGGTGTATGCCTGTGTATATATACTGAGTTTAATACTTTTTTTTCGGTATTAGTTTTGTTGACTAGTAATGAATAGGTTATAAGTAACTTTAATGACCGTTTACCAACCCTTTATGACCTCGTATAGTGAATAGGCTTTAAACCCCTATTAACTAACTGACGAATAACAACTATGATGCATAATAGGGAAAAATTGCTTATTCCCCAGGATGCTGACTAATGTGTCTGGTCTTGACGTCCGCGTTCAGAGGATCGCTCCTCATGTAGACGGTGATGCTGCCCACACTACAGCGTAAGTAGCCTCTGTTTACTCATTGTAAGAGCACACATACACACCATAGCCTAAGTAGCCTGTTGCTATAATGAAAGTGTTTATGGTAGTGAAATCATTTTAAGGTATGAGGTTCTTAGCCTTGATCTGTGTAAGGCTAAGGGACTGAACGTCAAAATTACCATTCTATTTCTGTCTATAGTTCATTATTATTATTATTGTGGGTAATTTATCTCGCCAAACTATAGTTAAACAAACGTAGAAAAATTACCCTAAATATCAATAATGAGGATACTTAGTTTTGTTGCTCTGTCTGCCTAATCCCAACCTTCGATGAGAGTTGTTCTACAACCACGTGGCTGTAGGGAACAAGTAATTATGAGTATAATTACCCCTATGGGGTGTTGTGTCAGTATTTCACTGAATAACTGAATACTGATGAGGGCCTTATACTCACTTGTGTTGGGCTCAAAAGCCCACACCTAACTGCCGACTATAGGATGATTTTGAACCCCTTGTGACACAAGAACTGCGCAGTCCCCTGCATAACAAGTAAATTCAAAACCTACCTCAACACTCACTGGTACACTATGATCCAAAAGGTTTGTTTATTTGTTCATCTCACAATAATTTTCTAAGAAGCTGCGCACACTTCTTTTATATTTTTATTGTAAAGATGGAGATTGACAGAGGTCAAGGGCACACTGTAAAAGTTCCTTTGTTGTAAGATCAGCACATGTGTAACACACTCCTCAGTCCGTGGTTAATATCAATCTGACCCACGGCGCCCTTCGCTGTCCTGGTTTGCCCCTGGTGTCTCCCGCCACACAAAAGAAGTGTCAATCAAGCATGTTTCCTTTGCTTGCCATACTTCTACAGGAAGCAATGCAGAATGCTTAATTTCTTGTTGTCTGGGTACAGATAACAATTCATGCTAGCCTCATTGCACATAGTGGGTGCAAGGTTTCTTACTTTTCTTGCTATTTGTAAGAGATTAATTTTCTCCCATTAACCCACAAGTGGTGTGTCTTGTGACAGGTACATGCTGGTAAAGCATCTGTTTGTAATTTTTTGATGCGGAAGCGAACAAGACGCCATTGCCCCTTCAGAGATGGTCGTCCCTCAAGCTGAAAAGGTCTGAAAGGGGCTGATACCTCCCTCTCCTGGATAAATTTCTCCACAATTATTATTATATTTAAGAGGGTAGTGCTAAATCCATAGGGGCTATACAGTGCTTTGGGAATGGGAAACATTCAGGTCTGATCCAAAGAAGAGGAGAGCAGGTCCTATTCATTGGATCAAGAGCCCCTCACTGGCTTCGAGAAACCTTCTTTGAAGGGTGTCTACAGTATAAAAAAAAAAGTCGCCATTTTATTAGATTGAAAAAGCCTTGTTTTTGTTTTTCCTTCATGATGAAAGGGAATTCTATGTTGATAATTTTAGTGTTTTAAGCTTATTGTGGTATTTATTATAAATTTACAGGACAGATGTGTATGTGTATGCTGTTGACCCTGTAACCCAGGCTATAGTTGAGGCTGCCCAGTTACGACAGGCGCTGAGAGGCAGGAAGGGCCAGTTGAGATCACTACTGCCATCTGGCCTCCAGTTTAAAGGAATGAGGTTACCTCAACCAACGAAACAAGGACATATATTGCAGGTTAGCCAAGAAAACGTTTCACACGTTTCACACAGAGGCTGTCTCCCACAGCGGCCGGGTGAGCCGTAAGAAAAAAAAAGGTCAAGTTTCTCTTCTTTCTTCATTTAGTAATTTATACAGTAGAAGGCGTTACTAGCCCCTTACTCCCGACATTTTAGTCACCTCATTTGACATGCACAGCTTGTGGGATTCTCTCTCTACACACACACACACACACACGCACACACACACGCACACATGCACACACACACGCACACACACATATGCGCGCGCGCACACACACACACACACTTAAGAATAGCGTTCCAATACCTCACTAAGGAATCGTTCAAGACTCTGTACACCATATACGTCAGGCCCATACTGGCGTATGCAGCACCAGTTTGGAACCCACACCTGGTCAAGCACATCAAGAAATTAGAGAAAGTGCAGAGGTTTGCAACAAGACTAGTCCCAGAGCTAAGGGGATTGTCCTACGAAGAAAGGTTAAGGGAAATCGGCCTGACGACACTAGAGGACAGGAGGGTTAGGGGAGACAGATAACGACATAAAATACTGCTAGGAATAGATAAGGTGGACAGAGACAAGATGTTCCAGAGAAGGGACACAGAAACAAGGGGTCACAATTGGAAGTTGAAGACTCCTATGAGTCAAAAGGATGTTAGGAAGTATTTCTTCAGTCATAGAGTTGTCAGTAAGTGGAATAGCCTAGAAAGTGATGTAGTGAAGGTAGGAACCATACATAGTTTTAAGACGAGGTTTGATAAAGCTCATGGAGCTGGGAGAGAGAGGACCTAGTAGCAATCAGTGAAGAGGCGGGGCCAGGAGCTATGAATCGACCCCTGCAACCACAAATAGGCGAGTACAAATAGGTGAGTACATACACATACACACACTCCGAAGTGTCAATGTTTGCAGATGATGTGAAGTTGATGAGAAGAATTCAATCGGACGAGGACCAGGTAGAACTACAAATGGATCTGGACAGGCTGCAGGAATGGTCCAGCAATTGGCTCCTGGAGTTCAACCCCACAAAGTGCAAAGTCATGAAGATTGGGGAAGGGCAAAGAAGACCGCAGACGGAGTACAGTCTAGGGGGCCAGAGTTTAACACCAGCCACATCTCTTGAGGCGCACATCAACCACATAACTGCTGCAGCATACGGGCACCTAGCAAACCTAAGAACAGCATTCTGACATCTTAAAAAGGAATCGTTCAGGACCCTGTATACTGTGTACGTTAGGCCCATATTGGAGTATACAGCGCCAGTTTGGAACCCACACCTAGCCAAGCACGTAAATAAACTAGAGAAAGTGCAAAGGTTTGCAACAAGACTAGTCCCGGAGCTAAGGGGTATGTCCTATGAGGAGAGGTTAAGGAAAATCGACCTGACGACACTGGAGGACAGGAGAGATAGGGGAGGACATGATAACGACATATAAAATACTGAGAGGAATTGACAAGGTTGACAGACAGAATGTTCCAGAGATGGGACACAGCAACAAGGGGACACAGTTCGAAGTTGAAGACTCAGATGAATCACAGGGATGTTAGGAAGTATTTCTTCAGTCAGAGTGGTCAGGAAGTAGAATAGTTTGGGAAGCGATGTAGTGGAGGCAGGATCCATTCATAGCTTTAAGAAGAGGTATGATAAAACTCATGGCGCAGGGAGAGTGACCCAGTAACGACCAGTGAAGAGGCGGGGACAGGAGCTATGAATCGACCCCTGCAGCCACAACTAGGTGAGTACAACTAGGTGAGTTCACACACAAGAAGTGGAACAATCTGGAGAGTGATGTAGTGGAGGCAGGATCCATATATAGCTTTATAGTAAGGTCTAGAGTTATTTTGACTTTTTATTCTATATTTTATTACTAATTTTCCCTAAAATAAAATAGTCCAACATAATTAGACACGTTCATACTTCGCTAGACAATTAAAAGTGAATACATAGCTTTATTTGAAAATGAACAAAAGGATCTATCTATAAAATCAGAAGATAAAGCTCAGTAAAGAACAATATCCTAGCCTACATAGCCATTCAGATCACCTCTGTGACCATTTTCTAACAGAGAGACGTGACCATGCCATCAGATGCAAATACGTACTGACATATCACGGAGATTAATTGAATATTGTTGTTGTTGTTGTCCCCTTTCACTTTGATGGTATGGTTCTCACTATATGTTCTAGTGTGGGGTAGCTTACTTAAATGCCTTTATAAAGTCTAGGGTAATACTTACATTCATGATTAGTTGTTTTGTCTCTGAAATCTTTCACCAACCCTTTCAATAGGTTATTTAAACCACTATTACAAAAATAGGAATATATATTAGGCAGATATATACAGAATATACAGGTCTTCCTATTCATAACAAGCATGCACCCAGCTGCTCCAGCAATCACATGGTCCACCTTCCACCATTAGTGCTCCTTTCCCCATCATGACCTTAACCCCAGTGTTTTGACACACTGTAGTCACCCTGCGAATAATGGTTACATTGCTTTAAAGTATAAATTTTACCTCTGGGTCACACATCCTGCCCAGAAATAAAAGGACCAAGAGATGCTACCAGCTTGAAGCCACATGGAGAGTGAGAGAGAGGGAGGGGCCTAGCTAGACTCCTTTCCCCAAAACAAACAAAAGAATGTCAACAAGCACAACAAACAAAAAGAATGTCAACAAGCACAATTCCCTAGCTACCACAATAATTGTGTTTTTCTCATACACCTTATTTTACTTTTACAAAAAGAAATACAACTTTATAAACTACTTATTTAAATGGGTGTCTATAGTACACCCTATTATATAGAGAAAAATAGGCTTGGCTTTCAGTCATAAGAGTGATCTGCCCTTATGACATTAAAGAAGTTGTGCCCCCATCAATTCAATATAATTAGGTATTCCAGAGTAACTGTTACAGATACATAAATACATGTTGGGTCCTATAGCCCCATAACAATATAATAAGACATAAGACAATATAAATGAATACAAGACAAATGAATATAAGACAAATGAATATATATACGTATTTATATACGTATATATATACGTATATATATATACGTATATATATATATACGTATATATATATATATACGTATATATATACGTATATATATATACGTATATATATATATATATACGTATATATATATATACTATATATATATATATATATATATATATATATATATATACTATATATATATATAGTATATATATATATACGTATATATATATATACGTATATATATATATACGTATATATATATATATATACGTATATATATACTATATATATATATATATATATATATATATATATATACGTATATATATATATATATATATACGTATATATATATATATATATATATACGTATATATATATATATATATATATATATACGTATATATATATATATATATATCGTATATATATATATATATATATATATATATACGTATATATATATATATATATATATATACGTATATATATATATAGTATATATGTATACGTATATATGTATACGTATATATGTATACGTATATATGTATACGTATATATATACGTATATATATATATATATATATATATATATATATATATATATATATATATATATATTATTTGTGTCTTGTGCTGAAGAACAAACCTAACGTAGTAATGGTCAACATTTCTAATCGCTTTCTTTATATGGTATACTAGACTGCAGAGTTAGCCATCCTGGTGGGAGCTGTGGTGGTCTTCCTGTCTACTGTGACTGCTATTGCTTGTCTCTGTTACAAACAACGTAAAAGGTAACTTAACAAACTTTACCCGACAATTGTATCAACTACTGATAGCGGATTTGCTCACTCTAACATTGTATAAGGTAACCGGGAAAACTTACAGATTTGAGATAAAATATGAATAATGGAAATGAATGGAGCTACCGATGATGTGGGGTCAAAATTATAATTATTATAATCATGGGGAAGCGCTAAACCCGTAGGGGTGTGCTCAAAAGACACTTATGAACAGTTCAGGACATTAAAAGGATCGTTTTGACACTAGTGGATTTTCCGTCCTCTAATAGCCACTCGTGGCATGAAAACGTTTCCATTAAAAAATTGTTTTGAAATGGGCAAAAGTCTCTTACCAAACCTTTGCTAACGGGCTTTAAACTTAATTGACTAACATAATTTATAATTTAACACAAAATACTAGGCTAACTTACAAGTTGAAATCATCAATACACTGAAAAGCATTTGGAATTTGTTTCTATAAATATTTCTGCAGTGCTGTATGATCCTTATGGGTTTAGTGCTTTGTTTTTTTCGCTTTCAAACGCATATAGAACCTTGATAATATATTTACACTATCATTAAGTGAGCAATTGAACTAGGCCTAAAAAATGCATATACACTACACACATTACTTACCTTAAAATATTTCCGTTCTTAGCTTATAGTGAGTGGTGACTATATTTATTATAGGAAGTCTGAATAATTGAAAACCATTGCATTAGCAAAACACTGTAAAGTAAAGCGCTGTAAAGCGGGGGTCCTCCTGTATATGTTATAATAAGACACAATATGCTGTTTATGGCATTTTATTGTGAAGACGTTTTGCCCTCAAGGAACTTGATTAAGTCCCTGGTGGATGAAATGTCTTTTTGAAAAACATCCCATAAACAGCCTATTGTTTTATAGTTGTATTTTTATTGAAAAGACGACGGAAATCTGTCTATATTCCCCTGCAAAAAGTAGAAATATATGTCTGTTCTTTTTCTCATGTAAATGAGACGAAAACCTGTATCTATATTCTTTTTATCTTGCGAAAGAAGACAAAAACCTAAGTCTACATTCTTTTTTTGCTGCAAACCAAAACCTACTTCTATATTTTTTTTCCTGCAAAACCTATGTCAATATTCTTTTTCTTCTGCAAAAGAAGACGAAAACCTATGCCGTTACCCCCGTTGATGACTGCCAACGGTGTTCCTGTGTTGCCTCTGGCTTACCCGGGACACTTCGCTGCTCCCTACACTCATATGAGCGACCACAGCAGTGCGGATTCTTCGGACGCTCAGGAAGTGTCCCCTGACCACATGCACTACTGCCATGATCCAGGTCACTACCCTCAGGAAGTGGCTCACTACCCCCAAGACCTGACTCGCTACCCGCATCCTTCAAGACCACGCTGGGGAGCTCACAACCACCACTCTGATCATGAGGTAAGCTCCCCATTACTATAATATTTACACAAATAATATTTACACACATAAGAGAAGTCTATGCTGACGTTTTGGTCCGACTTGGACCATTTACAAGTCAGACCGAAACGTCGTCATAGACTTTTCTGTTATGTGCGAGTTATTAGTGTATAATTGGAGTATACCTGAAGGGCGTTTCGGAGATCTATGCCCTCGCAGCCCAGTCTGTGACTAGGCCTTGTAGTGGATCAGGGTCTGATCAACCAGGCTGTTACTGCTACCCACACGTAAACCAACGTACGAACCACAGCCCGGCTGGTCAGGTACTGATTTTAGGTGCCTGTCCAGTGACTTCTTGAAGACAGCCAGGGGGTCTATTTGAACAGTCTTGGGCCCCTGACACTTATTATATTCTCTGTGTACGCGTATTGTTCTAGTCATGGTACTGTGCCTTTTTATTCTTCAGTATGGAGATAAATGGAATAAAATACCGATACAATGGAAAAACACACACAAATGCAGTACAATGAGATCCTTTATTGAGTATGTTTTGCCCACACAGTGAGCTTTATCAAGTCACAAACAAATCTGATTGTAACATGATAAAGGCCACCGTGTGGGCGAAACGTAGTCAATAAAGGATCGCATTATACTACATTTGTGTTTATTTTACCATTGCTCTTCACTATAATCTCTAATTATCAACCTAGTGGATTTAGCTACTTTTTTTTTTAATATACAGTGCAAGAAATATTTTAATGTTCTTCGAAACAGAGGGATAAATATTTTTACGTTCATCCTCAAAAAGAGCTAAAGTCGTGAGGGTCAACCAGCATCCTGGGAATTAGAGGCAAACAGGTTCGAACCAAGGATGGAGAGGTCAGCTCCTGTTCCTTAGATCAAGAGTGTTTCGTAAGCCTCAGGGAGCTGACATGGAGATGGGTTGTTAATTCTGTGTCATGAACATGAGTGAAACTTCTGTGCACTACCTGGGAATCTTTATTGTGGAAACGTTTTGCCCACCAGTAGCTTGATCAATCCAGTGCAGAGTATTATTATTATTGTCATAACCAAGCGTTAAACCCGAAAGGGTCATACAGTGCTCCGGTGCAGACACAAACGATGGAAGACTTGAGAGCAATTGACAGCCACTGGTGGGCAAAACGTCTCCACAATAAATTTACCCAAGTGCTACACACATTTTATTTTGTCTACTTGTCGGTATTGTAAACCTTTGATAAATCTGCACAGTAAACTACGGTATAAATCCAGGTGGTTTATGTAAGCACGTGAACACAACACTAGGATTTTTGCACTGTTTGCCCACGTGTTTTTTTAAACCACGATACACTGCTTTATAATTTCTTAATGGAAGGTGTCTTGCAGGAGTAACCACTTGGTTCTCCAGTAGGAGTGATCATAGTGCTCATGGTGTTCCACCATGAAATATTTCATAGCATTTTTTTGGGTTTCAGCATTATGGTAGTGAACACGTGGCCTCCCACACTGACGATGATGACACCGTGCCAGTGTGTCTACGCCATGTCCCTTCACGGAAGCGACGCCGTGGCTCCCAGGCCAGCAGTGGGCTCCATGGACAAGTTAAACGCTGCTCCTCTAGGATAGGTGCTCCATTCCTAGAGGAGCCCTCGAGCTCAGACCTGGACGAGAGGGACCATGTACCTGCACAGGTCATCATTCCTAAACCACCTCGTTGCTGTCCTGATGACAGGTAATTATGTGGTATCCCTGAAGGAATATCTTGTCTGAGTTTGCCCCCCCCAAAAAAAAAAAAAAAAAAAAAAAAAAAATCTTCCTAAAGGGTTTAATTTATAATTTGAGAAAAGCTCATCCTATCGATTTCAATTTTCAACACGTACAGGCGCCCTCTGGTAAATTTTACATAGCCTAAGCCTATACATTATTTCAGTTTCCATGCAATAAAAATAAACACACATGCATTATAATGTGATTCTTTATTGACTATGTTTCACCCAAACAGTGTATATAGTGTGGAGAATGTTGGATAGGAGACTGACCTGCAAGGGACCGGCGAGTGTGTATGTTATGTGGATGTGTATGTAATGTAGAATGTGTATGTTACTATGCAGAATGTATGTTATGTAGGCAACTGGAGCCAAGTTCCCAAATATATTTTCAAAATATTAACATTTTTTGTTAAATAACTTTAATAGACTGTTGAATAACTTTAATCTTTAACAACTGAGATGTAGATAAATTGAGCAATAAACTTAGAATGCCTCTTATAAACATTGATGATTATGACATGTGAAACAGTTGGGTATCTTTATTGTCGAAACGCTTTTGCCTACACAGTAGGCTTCTTCAGTCAAATACAGTGGCAGTATGTGAAGTGAAGATGTAACCAGTCCGTCAACCTTGGAGATATGAGGTGGTCAGTCCTTCAGCCATGAGAAGAGTTCAGCTTCAAGCTGAACTTTTCTCCAGACTGAGGGACTGACCACCTCAATACTGTATCTCCAAGGTTGATGGACTGATTACATCATCTTAATTCCACTACTACACCTCCTGCCTCTGCATTTGACTGAAGAAGACTTTATTCCTCTCACAGAAAAATATCTCTGTACACCATTTATTTATATAACTTTGCAATTATGTTATTACGATTGCACGAGTCCTGTAATTATTAGTATTCTTTTATAATGAATTTAGGTATTAATTTCAGTACTTCTTTTTTTTATGAATTAGGCACAGGTATAGAACCTGGGAATCTATTTTGAAAATATTTCGCCAACCAGTGGTTTTATCAATACAGCAAAACTTCTTCAAAACTGATTCCTAGGTCGACCTGGGTGTTCCGGGGGTCAACGCCCCCGCAGCACAGTCCTTGACCAGGCTTCCTGGTGGATCAGGGCCTGATCAACCAGGCTTTTACTGCTGGCCTCACGTAGACTAACATAAAAACCACAGCCTGGCTGATCAGGTACTGACTTTAGATATCTATCCAGTTTCCTGGTAGGAGACTGTTGAACAGTTTTAGGCCCCGGACACTTTGCACATGTCTAATTTATCAACTAACCGGTACTGTATATCATTAATATTATGGTACTGTTGTTGCAGGCAACACGAAAGAAGGAATAATTCCCGTGCACTGCCAGCCGTGGACTGTACCCTGGACACTACGCGGCCTCAGTCTCCTGATAGCCTGGAGAGACCTCCACAGACTCATAGCCACGTTCGCTCTCAGAGTCAGGTCCACATCCACACTATCCCCCGCACTCATCTCAAGAGAGAAAAAACGGACCATTACGATAGAAAAGGTGTTAGCAATGCTCATTCACCAAGTGATGTGACGGAGTTATAGGAATGCAAGTGTATATATAAATATGTTTCTCAGTAATTACTTTTGACAAAGCCTAACGTATACTGAATTGGCTTCCAGTGGATATACGTATACCGAAATTTAATTTGGACCAGCTGGTTGCTTTATAATAAGAAAAGGAGATGAGTTTGGAGATCTAGGTGATTAAAATTACGGAAATTTTAACGTACATATAATGACATATTACTACGGAATAATATATATTGTATAAGTATACAAAGTATTTTTGTATAAACTTTTAGTAATTAATACTGAGAAGTGGTTTAAAGAGACATGAGCAACCTCTAAGACATTTATTGAAAAGTGTTTTAGTTTTGGGATCTTGATCACTTCTAACATTAAAGGTCAAGAAAAGTCTGACACCTCACTTTCAAGCCTATATATTCTGTTATTCTTGACATCTGTATGTTAAAAGTTATCAAAGTCCCAGGACCGACAGGTTTTCTGTGTCTTAATTCTTGTTTGCTTGTCTCTTTAATCCTCTACGTATTTTCCAAAGAAAGCAAGATATGTACTATATTTTTTAGGGAGAGAGTTTGTAGGAGACACAAAAGTTAGCCAAAGCCTTTTATACTAGTGTTAGGAAAGTAGTATTTGCGACATTATATAGAATTGGTGGCAATAACTCAATAATTTATTGCATTTTTCTAGGATTGTGTTAAAGTTTTATATATTTCCCCCGAATTTTTTAACCTTTCTACGCTTTATTTCTCACTTGTGTTTTGCTAGGTTTCTGCAGCTTTTGGTATTCTGGTGGACTTATTTTCTTATACACTTACAAGCAGAAGACGGCTCCGAAAGTCATTTACAAATAGTTAAAGGATTATTTTTTTAACACATCGACCGTGTCTACCAAAGAACGTTGTATTTTTAATTTAATGACTCGTATGAGGGGTCCAACAGAAAAATGAACAGATGTTGGTGTAAAATAAGCTAGACTAAGAATTATCCAAAGTTATACTGAGTACAAGAAAAAACACAGAATAATGTATCTATACCAATCCCTCTCACATGCCTGTTTAGACTGCTGCTTTCAAGTAAAGAACTCATAACTTCAGTACATAAATATTCAGATTGCCTCTTTTAATTCTAGAGACCATAGCTTCAGTAAAAACTCAAGTCAGTGACGAAACTATATAAATCATACGAGAAAGTGCGTTACATTTGGCATATATTATTAATGAAGTGTTAATACAGTGCTATACATCAGAATATACAAAACAGTGGTCATGAAACTAAAACCCTTCAGGAGAGAATGTCTTAATGCTGGGGAAGGGCATTTGATTCAAGGATTTTCAGCTAGTCTTTCTTAGGTTCAAAATTTGATTACCTCCCATTCTCACATGCATTTTAACCCATATGAGCTTAGTGCTTCCCTATTAAAATAATTGATTTAATTCTGCAAACGATTTACATTAAATCAGAATAACTCATGAAATATCTTCACCCAGTGAGGAGTCAATATATGCATACTTAAGAATTGACCACGAGCGAAATTATTTACAGGGAAGGATGAACCTCCGGACCTTGACTCTGGACGTGACCAGGGAATTCAAGTACACAGTCCTATATCTACTCAGCCAGACCGGCCAAAAATATGCGTGGCTAGTAGAGACTAATCGTTAATTTCCTTATCGGGAGCACCAGGCTGGTGACGTGAAGAGTCAGTGTGTGGAGGTTCAAGCCCTCCCTCGTCTGGGATAAATGGTTGGCAAGAACTGAGAGGGATAGGATAGAGATAAGACAGAGCATTGTAAAAGGTGGAGAGAAGGTTCTTCCCCCCCCCCTGAAAAAAAAATTAAGCGGCATTACCACTAAGTGGTTTTTTTTAGGGAGATTTTTTACAGGCATGAGTACATGTCTTACCAATTGCAACATTGCATCTGTTTAGCTGGGATCCTTTGTATATGTATTTAAAAAAATGAAAATTATACATATTAAATTAGAAACAAAAAAGTAACATTTAAGTGTTGTAAGAATTTTTAAAAAAATTTATTTTATAATTTTTGATTAAATTATTCGAAATCTAATAAATATTTATATTGTAATGTCATTAAATGTATTTCTTGAAATAGGTTATGTATAGATATTTACACTAGTATGAAAAGACACGAAAATACCATAATGGGTTTAGGGAAGACGGCACAAAGAGAGAGGTACTAAACTTCATTCATTTCTCCATATAGAATTAGGTTTGCATAGCACAGATTCACACTTCGGTACTTTTTAGAATGTATCACCTTGCCTTATATGTGGACTGAGTGCAGAGTTTATATGCATAAAAGTATAGAAAAAGCCTAGCTATGGTGAATTAAATCAGTGAATGTGCCAAATGAGAATATGGAAATGGACCCTTTGTATACAGCTCAGGACATTATTGGAGGGTATGTTTCACCAGGAGTGGCTTAATTAATCCTTTAATGTGTTGGACTCTTCATAATGTCCTTTTTTACACAACCCATACATAGGGGAGGGGAGCTTATGACAACGTTTCGGTCCGACCATTTACAAAGTCAGTGACTTTGTAAATGGTTCAAGTCAGACCGAAACGCCGTCATAAGTTTCTCTCTATATACGGGTTACTTATGTATTATTACAGTCACGGTATTATCCTTTTTCACAGTGTGTATCACCATACCATTAACAACCATACGAGCCTAATTTAGTGTACGATGGGAGAGCTGGAACTTTAAAAGTTTAAGTAAATATTGTATTGGAAATACAGTATCAATATTAATTGTATTTATTAAAGAAGATTTACACACTAGGAAAATTAGATTCACGAGGGAGCTCTAAAGTCGTAAGGATTACACACTGCCTTGCAGTTCTGTTTTTGCATTAAGTAACTTCGTACTATAAGCATAAGGAAGCGTTAAACTTGAATGGTTATAATGGAATAGGCGCTGGATAATCAGGTTAGACTCTACAAGGATAGTACTAATTTCATTAGACACAAGGCACCCCTTCTCCAAAGGGTTTAATTTGGTTGATTAATTGGGTTTCAAGCTTATCGACTACATGAGGATCATTAAGGCTGCATGTAACCTTTTCACCATCAGTCAAGAATACTGTTAACTTTAAAAAAGATATTAAAGTAAATTCATGATATACACCCTTCCAAATATACATGTATTATTACATTGTGTATACACACGAGTGATATACTTTCCGATGCTTTTTATACATTCTGATAAGTTGGTTCACTGGGCTTAATGGCTATCAAATACTCACTGCAAGTCACTCGTTGATCAGTACCAGTCAAGAAAACTAATACACAAATAACCCACACATAGAGAGAGGAGCATACGACGACGTTTCGGTCCGACTTGGACCATTTACAAAGTCACACTGACAAAAATGGTTCAAGTCGGACCAACAAGTCGTCGTAAGCTCCTCTCTATGTGTGGGTTATTTGTGTATTATTCCAGTCACGGTATTGTGCCTTTTTATTAATCAAGAAAACTAATATCTGACATAGTGATTAAAGCTAAGATTTCAAATGCTCATACATACACAATTCTCTATATATTCTTGGAGGATAAGATTATGTAATGTTGAGTTACTCTAAGATAACTGAAGATTTAATGCAAGACATTAATATTACATAGCATATGAGGCAAGTATTCTGTATTGATATATGGTAATAATGTCTTACAGTAACTTTATTGCCAATTTATTTTATGTATACTCTCTAGTATTAGTAAATTGTGTACTAAACAAATTAACATAGTTAACCCAACCTAAATTTTCACTTATAATGTAAATGAGGTTAAGTTTGGTATCAGTATTAGACAATTTACATAAAAACCTGTCCGTAACGTATGAAATTATATCCTGGAGTATACCTGGAGAGAGTTCCAGGGGTCAACGCCCCTTCGGCCCGGTCTGTGACCAGGCCTCATATCCATTATAGTTCTTCTATAAAACTTTAGTAAACCAATTAATCCATACATTAATAAATTTTTATGGCAGTTTTTAGAAATATCAAAATTCTTTGATACTCTTAGTTGTGGTTAGGTTAGGCTCTATTGACCAGGAAACAGGACAAGTGTTTCCTGACGCGGATCTTAGTCGTATGATGACCCACCACTGGAGCTTTTGGTCATCTGACCGAGACCTTCCACTGGCTTACCAGTCCACCACTTTAAAAATTAAGGTTAAGTTGTTGTTTCTTAGTTATGTATATATTTTACTCCATTATATTTACTTAGATCTGTAATATTTTACATTTGTTTAGGGCTGTAATATATCTTAAGTTACAGAAATAAGCAATTATGGTGACTGTTACAGATGTTGAAACCTCTCGGTAAAATTGTTGTGGTGTTGATATGGCGAACTCAGCATCTGAACAGTGGTTGAAAATGCCTAAATACATTTTGTTGTTTATATTTTAGATACACGAGTTATACTCCTCTCTTATACCTTCCATGCAGGTCACACTTTAGGAGTCGAGTTCCCTGTTACTATAATGGTTTAGCGCTTCTATTTGATTATAATAATAATAATCCCTGTTACTATGGACACAACTTGGCTGTTGCACTACACATATATATCATTTATTCAAGGTTTGGGGAATTTTTCACCAGAATGGTTGGTTAATGGAGTTTAAAGCCTATTAAGGCTCCATGTATCCTTTTTCAGCATCAGTCAAGAATATTTTAATCCCTAAAACAGGAATTTAACTAATCTCTCAGTATATATACACTGAGAAATATACCTCTCCGTATATATATCCTGTCACCAGATTATTTAACAAGTGTTTACAATTACTTTGCTCAACTCTTGTAAGAAATGACTGATAAGTTATGTGAGTTTCAAATTACTTTTTTATATATTTCATACGATTTTTTTAAAATATTAAGAGTAAACCTCTCAATTATGTGTCAATATTCATTTGATTAACCCTTTCTCCTGTATACATTACTAAAGTTAAAAAGAGAAACTTGTAAAAATGAAAGTACATTAAGTTGCAGCCTACTTTTGTGCTATATATTACTAGGGTAATGTTTACAATATACCTGGGTATTAATGTTTTTTTATAAAAGTTGTCCATTATTCAGTGGGTTTTGCAATGGAGTTATGTTTTTGAATAGTAATAAAATCAAACTTAAGGCAAACTAACACAATTTGCCTCCTAGTATACCTGGAGAGGGTTCCGGGGGTCAACGCCCTCGTGGCCTGGTCTGTGACCAGGCCTCATGATGGATCAGGGCATGATCAACCAGGCTGTTACTGTTGGCGGCACGCAACCCGATGTACGAACCACAGCCCGGCTGGTCAGGTACTGACTTTAGGTGCCTGTCCAGTGCCTGCTTGAAGACAGCCAGGGGTCTATTGGTAATTCCCCTTATGTATGCTGGGAGGCAGTTGAACAGTCTTGAGCCCCTGACACTTATTGTGCTAGTGACACCCCTGCTTTTCATTGGGGGGATGTTGAATCGTCTGCAGAGTCTGTTTTCATAGGGAGTGTAGGTTAAGTCGGTGAGATTTGGCTAGGTTACCATTCCCCCCTCCCCCCTTTTTTTTGCCCAAAATATAACTCCAATCCACAACACTTAATATTGGAGAATTTACATAAAATATCAGCCAGCTCAAAAACCCAGTCGTAAAGTAATAGCCCTATTAATATAATTATATATAACCGCTTAACCCTTAGGGGTCAATCCCTGAAACCTTGAAGGGAATCAGGTTTAATGTAAGGAGAGTATAGTTTTAATTTTTTTTATCTGGATTAGCAATCCTTCACAGACATGAAGGTTAACGAGTCATTGATATATACACAAGATATTAAAGGCTCTAAACCCGTGTAGCACCTACAACGGGTCGTCGAAAGATTAAGACCAGTGTCAGAACACTCCAGTCGTTATTAAAAGTAAGGGTCATTCAGCAAAAGGAATGGAAATTCGGTGCTCCGTTCGTTAATCGTGAGACAGATTCGTACATAAACTATTGAAGGAAGGTGGTGTCAAACCACTTAGGGGACCAAGTGTTCTACCATAAGGTCACTCCAGTTGTTGTACCAGCAGCCGCCAAGTTGTCTAGCTTAAGTATTTTATACAACGATTTATGTGCCTGTACATAGCTATTACTAAATAAATACTTGAATACAATATACTTTAACTTTATTCCTCTACCTGGTTATTAAGGTTTACAGTATATCATTTTCTAACACCGGCCGTCTCCCACCAAGGCAGGGTGACCCAAAAAGACACTTATCACTCAATCATGGTGTTGCCAAAGGCACGCAGGCACTACTGTGTCTACCTGGAGTGAATTCCAGGGGTCAACGCCCCCGCGGCCCGGTCTGTGACCAGGCCTCCTGTTGGACCAGAGCCTGATCAACCAGGCTGTTACTGCTGGCCGCACGCAGTCCAACATACGAACCACAGCCCGGCTGATCAGGTACCGACTTGAGGTGCCTGTCCAGTGCCTGCTTGAAGACAGCCAGGGGCTTGTTGGTAATCCCCCTGATGTATGCTGGGAGGCAGTTGAACAATCTTGGGCCCCTGACACTTATTGTGTTGTCCCTCAACATGCTAGTGGCACCCCTGCTCTTCATTGGGGGGATGTTACATCGCCTGCCGAGTCTTTTGTAGTAAATCACTTGCTGTCAATGAGAGTTTGGGTTAAAGGAGAGTCCATCAGCAAGAAGGGAAGGTAAAGTAAGGGCAGTAGAGTGGTGACGACGTTGGAGGTAAATTCTGCGTGCTCGTTGATAGTAGGCACGCTAACAGACACTGGGACCTGACAATTCTCACAGTGGAACAGGGCGCCTCTCCATGAGATATCCGTGAGTAAGACGAGTGTGGCCGATGCGAAGACGGGAGAGAGTAGTCTCCCAACCTCGACATCGATGACAAGAAGACGGCCAGAAACCTATACTCGGTTTAATAGACTAGTTTGTTATGGAACAGATCACACCAACGTTGTTGCCAACGGGTGCGAAGGAATTACAGCAAAAATAGTCTGTGAAAGGAACACCTCTATATGAAACTGGGAGGTCATGTACTGCTGACCGCGCAGCAGTGTCTGCCTGTTCATTGCCCTGTACGTCAACATGACCGGTGACGTACATGGCAATGAAGGGTTAGAAAAGTCCACGTGGCGGCAGCGGAAAACGTTCAAGCAGCGAAGGAATGGGATGCTGTGAAGAAAGGAGTTATGCAGACTGAGAAGGGGGAAGAGGAGGAACAGGAGGTGGATCGGTGTCCATCAATGGTCTAGTCTCATCAATATATTCTGAGATAGCTTCAAGTGTTTCGGAAGAGAAGGACGTTGTATGGGAGACAATATTGGAGATGGAAGTAGGAGGGTAAGTGAAGATTGTGGCGACAATGGACTGTACCAAAGTAGGGAGGGGAGGAACGAAGGGGTAGAGGGAAATGGAGAAGCAGCTTGGGAGGGAACAAGAGAGGAAGCAACCTGGGAGGGGGAATAAGAGGAAGAAACTTGGGAGGGAACAGGGAAGGAAGGTACAGTACGAGGAGGAGGGTGAACCTCCACACTTGTAGCAGAGCCAGTTAGAGGTGGAGAACCAGGTACAGAGACAGGAAAGGAAAAATGTGGAGGTAGAAGAGAAGGAGGGGTTAAAGGAGATTTGAGCAATGGGAAATTTTGGACTTCTGAGAAGTAGAGGGGCGATGGGGAAGAGGTGTTGTACGAAGTCTTGTAGACACACGGAACTTGTGATTGAGAAGATGAAAAAGTGAGAACAGAATAAGGTGTTGAGGTAAGGACCTCTGAGTCCAGAACAGCAAAAGAATTAGAGACAGGGGTGACTGTGGAAGGGGTGACCACAGAGGAGGCTGCAGAAGTTGGGACCTCAGAGGTGGGAGGACGTTTAGTAACACGAGAATAAGAAATACGGGGAAGTCTCCCTTGGAGATGTAGATGAGAGACTGCCATAGCACAGGGGAAACCTTCTGCCTCTTTGAGACAATGGATTTCTCGTTTAAGTAAACTTGGCAACGGCGAGAGTAAGATGGGTGAGCCTCATGACAATTAAGGCAAGAGGGAGGTAGACTACAAAAACGTGTTGGTATGGTAGTCGGCACCACAGACTGGGCATTCACCTATGGACTTGAAATATTTCACTGGATGACCAAAACGCTAGCAATTTCTACACTGTTGCAGTGTAGGGATCACCTTTCGAACTTGTAAACGGTGTCCCGCTATATAAACAGGATGGAAGCTCGTGGCAGTCAAAAGTTAAGCGAGCTACATTGCAAAGGTATCGTCTCCGCCTGCGAGCAGGGAGGACATAAGTGTTTACTTTGAGGATTGGGAGGTCTTGGAGATCTAGCTGTTCCAGAATGGCATCGCCACATGTCTGGAAATTCTGTTGGACAATGGTATGGGGCAGAATGACAGTAGCACTACAAGAATTGAGGGAATGATGTTTATCAATAGTTACAGGAATAGTATTGATAGCTGTAAGGAGAGAAAGATCGTGAGATTGGTTAGCATTCTGGACAGTGATGATGCGTGTAGCACTCTTGAGAGCATGAAAGGATATATCTCTACCAACATGGCATAGGAGCGCCTTGCCAATACTATGGTCTGAAAGATAGGCAGTAGAAGAAGTCGATCGTAAAGTAAAAAACTTAGTCCATTGTGTATTTTGAAACAGCATGGAAAGGGAGTGCATGACGGGTCGGTCGTTTCTGAGTAGAATGAGAAGGAAGCGAAGAAGTATCATCAGGTAATTGTCATGGGCGTTTAGGTGTGGGACTGGAGTTGGTCCAATGTGGGACAGGCGGGCAATTCGAAAATTGCCACACCGTAGAGGGAGAAGCTGGAAGTATACTAAAAAAAGAGCGGAGGTCAGACGTATCAAAGGAGTCAGACGGGACCAGCAAGAGGTACAGGGGCATTAGAAATGTCCGAAGAGTGGTCAAAATACAAGGCAGGGTGCGGTACCAGGAAGGGGCACCAGCCACAAAGCATACCTCCTTCGGCCACCACCCCCTGGAATCCGACAGGCAGCCTCCAGAGATATACCCGTCAACCGAAAGACACCTAAAGCCTCCACCCAGGAGACCGGAGAATGATCAAGACACCTCCAGGTGATCCAGATTCCACGGCAAACTACACCACCGCCAAGGATCTCAACGGAATGGGATGGACCCCCGTACCGTTCCCCCTACCTAGGAACTAGTGCCTGTGGGAAGAATCCCAAAGACTGAAAATAGGAAGGGAATTGCGGAGGGATGGGGAGGAGGAAAGGGAAAAAAGGGAGGATAGGGAAGGGGAGACTGGGGGGGGTAATTAGGTTCGGTCTGAGGAAGACCAAAAGGTCTAATTCCTCAGACCAAGAGCCTCTTCACCGCACCAAGGGGCCCCCCTTGAAGAGGTGGGAGTAGTCTCCCCGTGGCTACGAAAATGAACATTTTCAGAGTGCATTTTTCTAGTACACTTTGATATTCTATTAGTTGTGTGTGTATGACATAGATTAACTACTTGTTTCAATCAATTTTAAATTAATAAATGATTTTCATTCCGATATTTTAATTATTAAAACATGACAAGATTGTCACTTAAAATTCTAGTTTTATTTCCTTTCTGTTAGTGGAAAAGTGACATACAATTTTCTGGTATAATTTATTAAGATAGTAATTATTATAACGGTCATATTGCAAATATTTCCTGAACATCTGCAATCAATTCCTCTAAATAAAGAAACAGAGGCGCATAAAGAGTTTGAATTTACCAACGATGGAAGATTCCGTTCCACTGGACTGAACCATGAAGTGTGGCTTCTGGTCATGAAGGTGTCAGTCTTCAAGTCTGTTTATTGACTTTACTCCATTCGCTGTATCCGTGATTCCTCGACCTAACAGAGGGAGGAAATATTAATATTTGAATCTGATGCCAGGGATATAAACATCTGAATCTGATGCCAGGGATATAAAACATCTGAATCTGATGCCAGGGATATAAACATCTGAATCTGATGCCAGGGATATAAACATCTGAATCTGATGCCAGGGATATAAACATCTGAATCTGATGCCAGGGATATAAACATCTGAATCTGATGCCAGGGATATAAACATCTGAATCTGATGCCAGGGATATAAACATCTGAATCTGATGCCAGGGATATAAACATCTGAATCTGATGCCAGGGATATAAACATCTGAATCTGATGCCAGGGATATAAACATCTGAATCTGATGCCAGGGATATAAACATCTGAATCTGATGCCAGGGATATAAACATCTGAATCTGATGCCAGGGATATAAACATCTGAATCTGATGCCAGGATATAAACATCTGAATCTGATGCCAGGGATATAAACATCTGAATCTGATGCCAGGGATATAAACATCTGAATCTGATGCCAGGGATATAAACATCTGAATCTGATGCCAGGGATATAAACATCTGAATCTGAAACCAGGGAAATAATTATTTGAATCTGAAACCAGGGAAATAAATATTTGAATCTGAAACCTGGGAAATAAATATTTGAATCTGAAACCAGGGAAATATTTGAATCTGAAACCAGGGAAATATTTGAATCTGAAACCAGGGAAATATTTGAATCTGAAACCAGGGAAATAAATATTTGAATTTGAAACTGGGAAATAAATATTTGAATCTGAAACCAGAGAAATAAATATTTGAATCTGAAACCAGGAAATAAATATTTGAATCTGAAACCAGGGAAATATTTGAATCTGAAACCAGGGAAATAAATATTTGAATCTGAAACCAGAGAAATAAATATTTGAATCTGAAACCAGGAAATAAATATTTGAATCTGAAACCAGGGAAATAAATATTTGAATCTGAAACCAGAAAAATAAATATTTGAATGAAGCCAGTCATTCTATAGAAAAAATAGGCCCATGGATGACTGAAAATTATTTTGATGGCATTTTATTCTTTTATTTGTGAAAAAGATTTTTAAAAACATGAAAAATACTTTATAAAGAATTTTTAAAGACTTTTCTATATGTTCAGTTTGCCGATTAATGAATAAAAGATTGCATTATCCATGTAGATACTTCTAACTAGCCAATACTGTGACCGCATCCCTTCTTTCATCCAGTGTAGTTTTTTTCTAAGCGTCTTAATAGAGTGGGTTCTTTACATTTGCGACTGGTCTGATTCCAAACCTTTAAAACTTTTTTATACCCTTTTTATTACGTGTTCATTTTTGGTTCTACGCTGGAGCTGTATACACCAATACTGACCTCGCTTAAGCAAATCCACCCCACGAGTACACTGAGAGACAACACCATAAGTGTCCGGGGACCAAGACTGTTCAACTGCCTCCCAGCATACATTAGGGGGATTACCAATAGACCCCTGGCTGTCATCAAGAAGGCACTGGACAGGCACCAACCGGGCTGTGGTTAGTATGTCAGTTTGCGTGCGGCCGGCAGTAACAGCCTGGTTGATCAGACCCTGACCCACCATGAGGCCTGGTCTCAGACTAAGCCGCGGGGGCGTTGACCCCCGAAACCCTCTCCAGGTAAACCCTCTCAGGGTACAAATTTCGCTGTAATTTCCAACGATTTCAGCAATTTATACATCTTACGTATTGTGGTTACAAAGAAACAGTTCACAAGATACAGTGGAACATTACATTAATTGGGTTAAACACGTGAGCAAACACATGGACATAGTGTTCGTTCATGTGACTTTCTAAAAAAAATTGTCAGTATCTATTAACAAGGTTTATACAATGACATTACTATCACTAATACCAATTTACTTTAATCCCTATTTTAGGGATTAAAACATTCGTGACAGTCCCTATATATGCTGTCATTCTTGCTTCTCATACATTAAAAGTGGTAAAGGTCCCAGAACTGAATTTGTTTTCCAATGTATACTAGTGACTCACGAAATCGTAATGACAAGTTTGCAAACAAACCATACCACGGGTGGGGTTAGAACCCGCGGTCAGAGTCATAAAACTCCAGACCGACGGGTTAGCCACTGGGTCAGCTGGCTACAAGAAGATTCATCCAACTAGGTATATTTATACACCATTGGAAGGTTAGCATAGGCACCACTGTGACCACAAATGCAAGTTTTAACAGACGAATCTCCCGGAAGCGTAGCCATGACTAACTCTAGTTTAAGTCCCCTCAAAGCCATCGTCATGACGGCTGGCCCAGTGGCTAGTGCGTCGGTCTGGAGTTTTATGACTTTCCGATCGCAGGTTCTAACCCCGCCCGTGGAATGGTTTATATATCCTAGTGTTAAAATCATATCAAGTGACATGCATCTTTAATGACCCTCATGTTTTAAACCTAACCAACCAACCCATCAGGACTTTGGAAGATGACCTTCATGCCTATGACTGCTCATCACTACCATAACTCACATGGAAAATGGAAGATTAGTTTCTACATGCCTATAACTGTTCATCACTACCATAACTCGCCTAACCATAATTTTTAAGGGGTGGACCAGTAAGCCAGTGGAAGGCCTTAGTTAGATGATCAAATGCTCCAACGGCGGGTCATCAAAGACCCGCGTTAGGAAACACTTGTTTCTGATGTACCTTACCTAACCATAACTCACCTGGACGCTGGATGAGGAGTTTCTCCATGCCTATGACTGGTCCCTCTGTCATGAGTGACAGTACCACTGCCAACATTCCACTGATAAACAGGAAGCCACAGGCATTAACAATCTGTGGAAGTATATATTATCGTTATTTATATAATTAATACGGCAATCTTTTAAATTTTACATTTTAATTATATTCACAGGGAAAACCCAAGTTTTCTAAGCGAGGGTTATTTGTGATTTCTTCCAGCAACAGTACTGTAGAATACTTTCAACTAATATTTGGTTTTATTCTGTTGTTTAATGAGCTAAGAAATCTTTTTCACATTTATAATTTCATGATGTTGTCATAATTGAAATAAATGCTACGTAAGGAATTATTTTATAATTTTCCTTAATTCAGCATGTGTAAATATGAATAATATAATAATTGTGTATTAAAAATGTGATGCTATTTGGACCCTTCGAGAAATTTTGAGTGAATAAGGGTGTGCAGCGGCCATGGAGTGATACAGAGGGGGAAGACGCCATAGTTAATTTAATGTGTGTACACTGGTTGTTAATCGTCTAATAATCTGGCATCATCGAGGCCATAATGGAGTGTTCCAGCCTGAATTTATAATGGGAATCTTTATTAACATCCCCCACTGAAGAATAGGGACAGGAAATTTATGAAACCTCCATATTATGGTGGTGGAGAAAATTCTCCAATAGAAGGGGGTATGCGCCCTTTCTACCCTTGTTTAAGTGCCCCAACCCTTTCTGCCCTTAGGAAGGGGCAAGATGAGGCGCGTTTGGCTGAGAAAAACAACTTAATACAGACCAGATGTACTGACCAAAGTGTGTCACGTGGTCTGACCAAGTAGCAACGAGTGTATGTGAGTTAATAGACATTTGAGATAAATGTAACTCTTTGCCGTAACAGGAAGATTACAGTAAACTGTTGTATTGGTTTCTGCACTTGAATTTACTATCGTGTGTTCCAGTGATTGGGGTATTTAGATGACACAACCATTTTAATTACCACTTGTAGCAGCGTGTAGCAATTGTTGAAATTGTGCTGACCTCAGCATGCCAGGCCCTGCGGAGCCACGAGGCACCACGAGGTTAGATTGAATTCGGCCACCGAAAGGACGGGAGCTACGGTGCGGTGTATAACCTCACAAAGACATTAGTCGTATGCGTCCATTATTCTAATTTAATCTCCACTAACGTCAGGAAATCGGATACGAACTCTGTTCCAATGCGTTTAGTGAATAAAATCGCAGTATATTCAGAAGTGTGCGCAACTTCTTATTACTGCAAGACAAACGTAGTGACAATCGCAAGTGAACTACATCGAAACAAGACGGTGACTCATCAGCGGCATTCTACAATCAAGACTGCATTTCCGCCGTATATGGTGGAGCCAACACCATCGCTCATGTTACACGAGCAAGGTATGTTTCTATGTTCTTGTCAGGCAGGGGACTGCCCAGTTCTTTTATTTCAAGAGCATCAAAATTTACCTTCTGACGGCGGCGGTTATGCGTGGACTTTTAAGTCCAAACAAGTGAGTAAACCGCCTTTCAGTCCATCAATGACAAATATGGGCATATGCTCCTTTGGGGCAATAATTCACACTTGATGTTTACCTTACAGCCCTGTGGAGAATGAGGCCATAGATGTTTCCTCTGTAGGTGTTGGGGACGGCTGCGACATCTTGGATTCATCAATAAGCTAAGTAGCAAACTTAACAGTCAATTTTTATCGTAGGAGCACATTACTCCACAGGTGGAGATAGTGGAAATAACGAGGCAGCACATCCAGTACATATGCCATTAGTCCTTTCATTTAGACTTCTTGCTGGCCAGTGTAGGGTGTGTGTGTCAGGTAGGTGTTAAGGTGTGTTCCACCAGCAATAAGTGTCTTCCTGTGACAAATGTTAAGTTTGTGTGTATAAAATTTGTTCTAATGATATGATTAGGAGTAAACCTTTCCTAGTATCTGTAAAAGTATTCCCATTAACCATTTCTAACAGTCAGGTCCTAAAATCATATACAGTCCACACTATTTTATAATTTACGATTATTGGTATTAATGGTTAATATTGAAGTTATTAATTTAATAATAGGTCAATAGTGTGGTGAGGAGTGGGCATCAAAGGAGTGACAGTCCTGTGACTTACTGTGACTGTCCCAATTATCTCACCCAAATTTCTTACATGTAATAATTCAGGTAATACCCTGTAAACCTCACGCAGGTAATTTCTCACACTATAGTTCCAGATTTGTGGAACAATAAAAAATTAATTTAAAGTCAGAATTAATTCTAAGTGCACCTCAAAACACCATTCTTGGTCCTGATCTATTATTTTTACATAATTGACCTAAAAGTCACATCTAACACCAACTCACAAGGCTATCTATCAGTCACTACTGGGTAGTGATTTTGCACCAAAGTCGGGTAAGCCAGCGCTGGCTTATCCTGTTACAGGCCAGTATTTAAAAAAAAAATCCGTGTCACGAGACAAATATATATTTCAATGTAATCTTAATTTTTGAAGGGGTGGGCCGGTAAGCCAGTGGAAAGCCTCGGTCAGGCCAAAAACTCCAGCTGCGGGTCATATGACTAAGACCCACCTCAGGAAAAACACTTTCCTAGCAAACCTTACCTAACTTAACCATAACTCACAGAGGTTAGATAGTCGATGTAGATTGGTGTGTAAACAAGACCCGTATATAATATCTGGAGTGGCATCACAACAAGGTACATGGTGTATGTCAGACGACTTAATGGTTGCCATGACGGGTGAGAGAGAAAGCTATTAATCAAACCTGCAAAGGGACATTAAAATATGAGTAACAGAGGATTATTAAAATTTCCCTTAAATACATTAATACAAAAAATATAAATACTTAAATTATAAATTAATATACATAACATAACTGACTTTGTAATCTATATTGGAATGGGTTGGGGCACTGTATTTCTAATGCTTATGTGTGGCTAGGATTCTATAGGTTACAGTCTCACGTTATGTCATGTTCAAATATATGTTGGCATATCATCCGTTCATGGGTGTCATCAAACCCTAAAAAAAAAACCAGAGATTGATGTCACGAAGCGTATAACAATGTGAACTTATTCCCACATGACTCCCACCAGAAATTAGTAAAAAGTATACCCGTATCCCGTACACCCAGTTCCCTCTACCTTAAACCAAAGGAGGTACGCTTTTATCCCATAAACTCAGATCCACCTCCCTATACTTCAGTGATTATTATAACCAATGAAAACACTAAACCGACAAGGGTCATACAGCACTGTGGGGTAGAAAATAGTGCTGGGGCTATAAACAGCTAGGTGGAAAGGGAATCAGAGGTGAGGGGAGAAAAGGGGTGGAAGGGACGTTAAGGGTTGTGTCAAAGTTCGTATAGTAAAGCAGTTGCTAACAAAAAATCAAAAAGTGTTCGGAAGTCAAAGGCAGGACCGTCTGCAAGAGAAGATAAGGTAAGAGTGGCAGGGCGGTGGCATCGTTGGAGGTAAATCCTGCGAGCTCACTGGTAAACTGAGCAATCTACAAGAAGGTGAAGAACCGAAAAAGTGACCCGACAAACCTCACAGAGGAATAGGGTGGCGTTCCATGAGATACCTATGGGTAAGGCGCATATGGCCAATGCAGAGACGGGAGAGCGCAGTCTCCCGAGTACGGCAATGGTGGTAAGATGGCCACAAACCTAAAAGTGGTTTAATAGAGTGCAATTTGTTATGGTGCATGCCCAACCACAGTCGTTGACAACGGCTGCAAAGACAGGCAGAGTTGACTGGAAAATAATCTCTAAACGGAATGCCCCTATAGGAAACCGGAAGATCATGCACTGCTGACCGTGCAGTAGCATCCACTTGTTCATTGCCCTGCACATCAACGTGTCCAGGGACCCAACAGAAAACGACGTCTTTGTTTTTGCTAGCCACACGAGGCATAGTTGAATGCGAAGGACTAATGAATGAGGGAAATCAAATTGTTTAAAGGCTTGTAAAGCACTGAGGGAATCTGAAATGATCACAAATGTTGAAGGAGACATATGTAATATGGAGAAGTGCTATGAGGATGACATACAACTCGGCAGTTAAAATACTAGAAGAGTGTAACAAATGACCTCGGACAACAACGTCAGGGAACACCGCCACAAACCCAACACCGTCAGAAGATTTAGAGGCATCTGTATAAACAGCAACAACATGAGCATGCAACCGGAAGTGATCAAGAAAAAGAGAGAGAAGCAGTCGTAGGTAGGAGAGCTTTGGCTCACGGCAGTAGGGGAGAACAGACACGAACCTTCGGAACCTCCCAAGGGAAAAGGCAGACGCTAAATGAACATACAAGGGAGGTAACTGGAGAGAGGACCGGAGCGAGTGAATACAAAGAGAAAACGGTCAGAGTAAGCTGGGGCGTCGAACAAATAATGGGCTTTTACTAATGTCTGAGACCAACCTATACGTAGATGGAACACGAAGGTCATAAGTGTGGACAAAGTAACGATGGCAATGAGCATCACAGCGATCAGCTAAGGAAGGAACATTCGCTTCAGCATAGAGGCTTTCAACAGGGGATGAACGAAATTCACCAAGGCATAAACGTAGTGATGATGATGGGGATCAAACTTAGAAACAGTTGTAGGAGAAGCCACAGAATAGACTTGGTCGCCATAATCCAGCTTGGACAAGACTAGGGTGGAATGCAAACGGAGGAGAGTCCGGCGATCTGCTCCCCATGAACGATGCTCAAGAATTTTAAGGAGATTCAGTCGACCATAGCAAGCTGCCTTCAAAGAGAAAATGTGAAGTTTCCATGTCAACCGGTGATCAAAGAGAAGACCAAGAAACTTGACCGTATCACATTTCCGGAATACATGAGCCGTGTAAATACAATGGAACATCTGGTACAAGAGGACGTCTAGTGAAGGTAATGAAATGGGTTTTCGACTAGAAAAATTAAAGCCATGAGAAGTGGCCCAATGGGAAATTCGGTCAATCGCATCCTGAAGGGAGGCTGCTACCAGGCGACAGTCAGCGCCTGCATAAGCTATAGCGAAGTCATCCACAAAGTGACGACCAAATATGCGATGGAAGAACTGAAGGTAGGTAATTTATAGCTAAGAGAAAAAGGGTAGCGCTAAGGACACAACCTTGTGGTACTCCTTCGGCTTGAACAAAGTCTGAGGAAAGCGAGGCGCCAACATGGACACGAAAATGTCTGTCAGATAAGAAAGCAGCAAGGAAGGTTGGTAAATTACCGCGGAGGCCTAAGGAGTGGGCTTGGGGGCTAAAATGTAAAACCTCCAAGTGGTGTCATGTGTCTTCTCAAGATCAAAAAAGACTTCTAGGACGAAGTGTTTGTTAGCAAAGGCATTTCGCACATACGTATCTAAGTCGAGCAAGGGGTCCAAAGTAGAGCGGCCCTTCCGAAAGCCATATTGGTGAGGAGAAAGACTATTGTGAGTCTCCAAATACCATATCAAACGTCTATTCACCAATCGTTAGATCACCTTAGACTACACTGGTCAGAGCGATGGGACGATAGTGAGAGGTATCAAGCCCCGAGGTGCCTGGTTTGCGAAACAGAAGGACAATGGCGGATTTCCACTGTTGAGGGAGAACCCCTCGCGTCCAAATAAGACTGAAAAGACGCAAAAGGACTATAAGGGCTGTAGAATGCAGATGTTGTATCATACTGATATGAATATCATCAGGCCCAGCTGCCGATGACTGGAAAGCGGGAAAGGTGAACTCTAGCTCTAGGAGAGTGAAATGTACATTATACGGCTCCATTCCATTAGAAGAGAAATCCAAGGGCAATTGTTCCTTGGCAGACTTAGATGCGAGAAATGAGGGGCAGAGGTGAAGCCCTTGGGAGACACGAACAAGATAGTTCCCGATTTCCGTGGCAACTTCAAGAGGTTACGCAACACTAACACCAGCAACCTACAGAACAGGAGCTGTTTCCGGAGCGTACTTGCCACACAACTTCCGTACCTTCTTCCAAACCGCACACGCAAGGGAAGTTTAGGTAATGGTAGACACACAGTCTTTCCAACAAGTGCTGCCCTTGCCCGCTTAAAGTCCAAGAGATGATCTGAGGTTCGATTATATCGATAACAGCCCCATGCAGCGCGTTTCAAACGCACCACACGGGCACACACAGGAGACCACCAAGGCATGCATGTCTGAGAATGCCTGCCTGAGGTTTGAGGAATAGAACGTGATGCTGCAGTCAAAACTAAGGTCGAAAACTGGTGCACCAGTTCATCAACAGAGAATGAAGAAAGGTCCTCACAAAAAGCGGAATGATGAGAGTGTAAGTCCCAATGAGTATAAGTCAGAATGCTGTGAAGGAAAAGATTGCTGCAAGGGTCATGAAAAATAAGAAGGGGTAGAATGAGGCGCGTCAGTGTGGGTCAGTGTCCATCGAGGGTTTCGTCTCAGCAACATAGTTGGAAATAGCGTCAAGTGTCTCAGCAGAGAAGGAAGATGCCGATACCATGATTTCAGACACAGATGAAGTAGAGCAAGTAGAGATCGGGGAGACTATGGAGGGAACCAAAGAGGTCTGAGAGGGAAGGGGAGAATGAAGCTGGAGAGATGTGCTGGCGGGGGCAGAAGTGTCCTGCGGTGGAACAGGAGAGGAAGAAGGTTGGAAGGTAACTGGGGAAGTAGTCTGGGGAAAACCAGGAGAAGAGGAGACTATGTGATGGGGGGCGAACCTCTACCTCCGTGTGAGTTAGAAAGGGGGTTAGAGCAAGGGACTGAGGCCGAAAAGGAAAACTGTTGAGGAATTTAAAGTACTGGAGGAATGACAGACTTGGGCTTATGAGACAGGTTCAGCTTTGCAGGTAATAAGCACGAAGAAGAGGCAGGTGTGCGAGGTCTTGCAGACTGAAAAACTAGCGAGCGAGAAGAAGTATTGGTAGGAGTAGATAAGGAGGTGGGGGCTCAAGAGGGTAAGACCTCGAAAGAATTAGAGACGGGGGTTACCCTGAAAGACATGCCACCGGGGGAGCTGGCAGGAGGTGGGACTGCCAAGGTTGGATGTCTCTTTGCTACTCACAAATAAGGGATACGACGAAGATTCCCCTGAAGGTGGAGCTGAGAGACAACCATAGCATAAGTAAGGCCTTCGCTCTCCTTAAGACAACGTATTTCTCATTTCTCGTTTATTACGATAGACCTGACAACGGCGGGAAACAGAAGGATGAGGTTCATTGCAATTGAGACAAGTGGGGGGAAGACTGCAAGATGTATTGGCATGATCTGCATCACCACAGACCGGGCACTCCACCGCAGATCTGCAGTATTTAGCAGGATGTCCAAAGTGCCAGCAATTTTGACACTGTTGGGGGGTAGGGACCACTTTACGGACTCCTAGGCGATGGGCCCGATATAAATGGAGGACGGAAGTTCACGGCAGTCAAAGGTTAAGTGGGCGATGTTACTGGGAAAGCGCCTCCGCTCGCAAGCGGGCAGGACATGTATCTACTCTGAGAATAGGTCCTGAAGGGCTCCAAAATATCATCACCACAAAACAGAAAATCACTCTGTACAATGGTACGTGGTAAAACCACTGTACCACTGCAAGAATTGAGAGTAGCGTGCTTATGAACTATAATAGGAATGTTATCAATGGAAGTAATATGGAAAAGATCATGAGCTTGTTCTGCAGTCTGAACTGTAACAATGTGCGCACTGCTACGAAGAGCATGAGAAGATATATTTTGGCCAACGTGTCGTAAAAGAGCCAATACTATGGTCAGAAAGATGATCAGTTGGAGATGTCGGTTGTAGGGAAAAGAATTTAGTCCACTGTGTATTTGTCAACACGGTTCGTAAAGGAAGTGGGTGTGTAGGTCGTTTTTGGGTGAAATGAGCAGACATCGAAGAACTGTCGTCAGCAAATGATCTGGAATGTTTAGGTGTAGTACTACGTGCGGCCCGACCCGAGGTAGGTGGGCAATTCGAAAGCCTTTGCTCAGTATTCGGGTAAACTGGACACATAGTTAAGGCGTGCAAGAGGCAGAGGCACCAACAGAAACGGGTGGAGCCCCAGCACTTGGAGCAGGTGACGGAGCGTCACCAGCAGAAGGTACTGGGGTATGGGAAGTGTCTAGAGAATGGTCCAATAACGAAGCCGGGTCAGAACAGGATGTGGGAACAGGAAGGGGCCTGGGACGAGGAAGGTTATCACAGAATGAATGATAGTGGCACTTCTTACTTATTATTATTTTGAAGAAAAAAAAGCAAGAAAAAAAAAAAAAGGACAGTGGGGGACAGTCACTAGAAGGCTTGAAAGGGCCGTAAGTTCCTCTTTTTATCCGAGAGGACCTCAAGCCCACAAATAGTGCAGATGCAGCGTGGAACCCGTGCCGTACCCTACCTTTCACGCCAGTAAACCAGCGCTCCTGGATAGTAACCTCACATCTACCGAGCCACCTTGGTGGACAAGAGAGGGCGGTCGGAAATCCGCCACAAAGCATACTTCCTTCGGCTGTCACCTCCTAGAACAGACAGGCAGCCTCTGGAGATACACCCATCATCTGCAGGACACCCCATCCACTTCTCGGAAATGGAGCTGGGCACCTCTAGATAATCCAGATCCCACAGCAAACTACACCACACCCGAGGAACCTCACGGAGTGGGATGAACTCCGGCACACTTCCCCCTACCTAGAAACCATAATGCCAAAGGGGAGGACCCCAGAGGCTACAAACAGGACGGAGAAAAGGGGGAGGTTGGGAGGGGGGAGGAAAGGGAAAAAGGGGAAGATGGGGAGGATGGGATAGGGAAGGGAGGATTGGGGTTGATTAGGTTCGGTCTGAGGAAGGAGACCAAAAGGTCTAATTCCTCAGACCAAGAGCCTCTTCACCTCGCCAAGGAGCCCCCCTTGAAGAGGAGGTTAGGTTAAGTAACATCTGTTATGAAGATTTAAGACACTTGACACTGTACTGAGAAAGGCAAGGATGACCAGCCATAAAACCTGGATAAGTTATATCATCCAAATATCCTATGAGTGCAACTCCCTTTAAAATCAATGAATGGAAAAGGAATAGTACAAAGTGAGGCATAAATTTTAATGCAGTGAAAAATAATCACTGAAGACTTGAAGCCAACAAGACACTCACGTTACAGCGTTGTGTGACCCTAGTGGGTTTTGTGCTTCTTTATTATAATAATCACGTTACCGCATGTAAACTAATATCCATCTCATCGAGGTAATTCCCTACATCCCCACCATGTTATCATATAATTTATTCCCGTCCAAATTACATTTTAAATATGATTGTTAAACGTCTGGAATCTTGAGAACAGGAAGAATAGGAGGATAAGACGGAGGTGGAAGAGAAAGCACAGAAGGAAAAGGAAGCGTAAGAGCAGTACAAGAAACAGAACATTTTGCACCATAATTAAGACATCCCTTTTATTCCCCTTTCTACATCACATTGCAGCCAAACGCTGATAAACGTCTTTAGCGAGTCATGACCAAATACCACAATATTAATAATGAAAAAAACTTTCTCTCGAAAATACAAGAGTATTTAATATTTGAGAATGGATGGCATATTCAAGATGCAGTCTAACAAGCACACTGTAGTATCAATAAGGTATTGTGTACTCAGGGACGGCCCTAGTTCTATATAAGAGCAGCTTAAGGGGCACGTAAGTTCCCCTGTCTTCTAATAACATGTTCATTTTTCCGCTATAATCTACCTTGGTTATAATTACTATCGCATTTGCTTTGTTTCGTAAGGTGAAGTCCAGGATCTTTCCTTAAGTCATGGTATAACTTAACAAATCTTTGAGGACAATTGTGTGTTGGAGAGGTCTGAGCAAATCTCAGACCTCTACAACACAATTGTCTGCCACTGAACCTGAAATCTGGAAGAGTGTAAACAAGACAGTATCAACCATATCATTCAACAAGTTCTTTTTAATACTGTTATATATTTAATTGCATACTCAGTTAAGAATGACTTTCAGTTGAGAGATAAAACTGGGAAAAAGAGTTTGTTGTCAGTTAATGAACTCGGTTTGTCGAGTAGACAGTCCTATAAAAAACCTGGGGACCCTGTGAAAATTAATTTAAATAAAAGGGGTTCTTGGTGAAAAGATTGGGAACCACTGCTATAAGAGGTCATTAGGCCAGAAACGCCCCGTTTATGGAACCGACACGATGTCACCCGACAAATAGGGACAAGGAAGACAGAACCGGTCTACCGAGTAGATAAGAAAGATATGAAAGTCAGTGAAGTGTAGATTGTCAGTGTGAGTGAAGGATGTAAGCGTAAAGCTACGTAGTGTTAGACTGTCCTTATCAAATAAAGTTACATGAAACCACGTAACGTACATGATAGATAAAACATGGGAGAGATTAATCAGGTGGAGGAGGCAGTAGTAGTTTATGGGACAGCTAGTCAAGAAACAGGATAAGGAAAGAGGTTACCTGCATACATAAAAATACGTGCGGTCACGAGTACCATGAACTACATCACCCCAATCAAGTTTGCCACGGGGAATATATTCAAGGCGTTGACGAGGATTGGATGATTAATCAGGGAAGAACATATCTGCAGTGAAAGGGGGAATTACCGTTCACAGAGACGGAGGAGAGGGAGACGAGGAAGGACGTAGGTTAGGTAAGATTGGTCAGGAAACAGGACAAGCGTTTCCTGACGCGGGTTTAAGTCATATGATGACCCGCTACTGGAGATCTTGGTCATCTGACCGAGGCCTTCCACTGGCTTACCAGGGAAGAGCGTAGATGAAACAGTATGCGAGGAATGCTAAAGGATACTGCTGCAAGAACACTTTGGCGGAAACTGCAGATCTAAAAGGAGCTTCAAAACTATCACTAACACCCTCACTCGGCCAAGGTTGGCCAAGAAGTGACAAGTTCCAGCTGTCGCTACTTTAAGTAACCCAGAGTTGTCCATATGGGAATTATACTAAAATTAAATATTAATGAACAAACCATAAAACAACAATTGCAAGCATGATTTACTCCCTGATTACATTTCCTATGTGACGTTATCATTGACACTATCAGTCAAGTTTTACAGTTAGCTATAAAAGCATTTAGAATTGCTAGAATTGATAGTTCGCACTTGGTAAAATTTTCTGAAACTTATTTCTCAGATTTTCGACTCTTTTTCAAAATTCTTTTTATCTCACCTCCATGAAGTCTACCTCTTCCCTAAACCTGCTTGTAAATCCAAACAATTATTTACAATGTTTACACATTTATTTATACCATTTACACTGATATTTAACAAAAATATTTAACCTAAGCCATTTAAATCCCAACTTTTCTGGTTTAAATTACTATATATTCAACCAGAGAGAGTGCAAAAGAAGAGCGGATGAAAGAATGGGAGAGGCTCTGTCAAGAAATTTTGCTGAAAACAAGAAAATTTTTTGGAGTGAGATAAACAAGGTAAGAAAGCCTAGGGAACAAATGGATTTGTCAGTTAAAAACAGAGTAGGGGAGTTAGTAGATGGGGAGCTGGAGGTATTGGGTAGATGGCGGGAATATTTTGAGGAACTTTTAAATGTCGATGAAAAAAGGGAGGCGGTAATTTCATGTACTGGCCAGGGAGGTACAACATCGTTTAGGAGTGAAGAAGAGCAGGATGTGAGTGTGGGGGAGGTGCGTGAGGCATTACGTAGAATGAAAGGGGGTAAAGCAGCTGGAATTGACGGAATCATGACAGAAATGTTAAAAGCAGGGGGGGATATAGTGCTGGAGTGGTTGGTATTTTTGTTTAATAAATGTATGAAAGAGGGGAAGGTACCTAAGGATTGACAGAGAGCATGTATAGTTCCTTTATATAAAGGGAAGGGGGATAAAAGAGAGTGTAAGAATTATAGGGGAATAAGTTTACTGAGTATACCAGGTAAAGTGTATGGCAGGGTTATTATTGAAAGAATTAGAGGTAAGACAGAGAGTAGGATTGCAGATGAGCAAGGAGGCTTTAGAGTGGGTAGGGGATGTGTAGATCGAGTGTTTACAGTGAAGCATATATGTGAACAGTATTTAGATAAAGGTAGAGAAGTTTTCATTGCATTTATGGATTTAGAAAAGGCATATGATAGAGTGGATAGGGGAGCAATGTGGCAAATGTTGCAAGTGTATGGAATAGGTAGTAAGTTATTGAAGGCTGTAAAGAGTTTTTATGAGGATAGTGAGGCTCAGGTTAGGGTGTGTAGGAGAGAGGGAGATTACTTCCCGGTAAAAGTAGGTCTTAGATAGGGATGTGTAATGTCACCATGGTTGTTTAATATATTTATAGATGGGGTTGTAAAAGAAGTAAATGCAAGGGTGTTGGGGAGAGGGGTGCGATTAAATTATGGAGAATTAAATGCAAAATGGGAATTGACACAGTTACTTTTTGCTGATGATACTGTGCTTATGGGAGATTCTAAAGAAAAGTTGCAAAGGTTAGTGGACGAGTTTGGGAGAGTGTGTAAAGGTAGAAAGTTAAAAGTGAACATAGATAAGAGTAAGGTGATGAGGGTATCAAACGATTTAAATAAAGAAAAATTGGATATCACATTGGAGAGAGGGATTATGGAAGAAGTAAATGTTTTCAGATATTTGGGAGTTGACGTGTCAGCGGATGGGTTTATGAAGGATGAGGTTAACCATAGAATTGATGAAGGAAAAAAGGTGAGTGGTGCATTGAGGTATCTGTGGAGACAAAAAACGTTATCCATGGAGGCAAAGAAGGGAATGTACGAAAGTATAGTGGTACCAACACTCTTATATGGGTGTGAAGCATGGGTTTCAAATGCTGCAGCGAGGAGGAGGCTGGAGGCAGTGGAGATGTCCTGTCTAAGGGCAATGTGTGGTGTAAATATTATGCAGAAAATTCGGAATGTGGAAATTAGGAGGTGTGGAGTTACTAAAAGTATTTGTCAGAGGGCTGAAGAGGGGTTGTTGAGGTGGTTTGGTCATTTAGAGAGAATGGATCAAAGTATAAATCTGTAGGGGAAGGAAGGCGGGGTAGGGGTCGTCCTAGAAAAGGTTGGAGGGAAGGGGTAAAGGAGGTTTTGTGGGAGAGGGGCTTGGACTTCCAGCAAGCATGTGTGAGCGTGTTTGATAGGAGTGAATGGAGACGAATGGTTTTTGGGACATGACGATCTGTTGGAGTGTGAGCAGGGTAACATTTTGTGAAGGGATTCAGGGAAACCAGTTGATTTAGTTGGACTTGAGTCCTGGAAATGGGAAGTAAAATGCTTGCACTTTAAAGGAGGGGTCTGAGATAGTGACAGCTAGGAGGGACTATTATCAGCTGTCGTATCTGAGCTCCTCTGCAAAGACAGTGATTATGTATGAGTGTGGTGAAAGTTGTTGAATGATGAAAGTATTTTTTTGGGGGGGATTTTCTTTCTTTTTGGGTCACCCTGCCTCGGTGGGAGACGGCCGACTTGTTGAAAAAAAAAAATTCAACCAGTAACATTTTTCCTCAGCCATTTAACTTAGTTCTTTACAGGTTTAACCCATTATAAATAACCCTGATAATCAAGCCTCTGGTAATTAACTCTGTCATTTACACTAGGATAATTAACCTGGTTAATGATCTAAAATCTGTATAATTTAATCCATTATTTAAACTTTAATAATTCAAGTTATTTATTTTCTTTATTTAAAACGAGATATTTAATTTGTATATTAAAATTGTTCTGTAAATTTTGGCTATCTTATGTATTTTTCTGCACTTTCGTTGGTTTTTGGAGCATTATGTGGTGTTATTGTGTTGTGGTGTCACTGTGTTATGTTATGTGGTGTCATTGTCATATGTGGTGTCATTGTATTGTGTGGTGTGCTATGTGGCGTTATTCCTCTGAGTTATTGGTGTTTTTGTGTACAAATTTGAATTATTGCGTATTATGTGGAGTTATTGTTTTGTGCGGTTTTATTTTGTACTATTTAGGATTATTGTACGTTATGTGGCGCTATTGTACCTTACGCTATTGTACGTTATGTAGTGTTATTGTACGTTATGTAGTGTTATTGTACGTTATATGTTATTGTACGTTATATGTTATTGTGTGTTCTGTACTTGTATTTTGTGTTACATTTTTATTATCATTAGGTGCTGTTATTGTGATGGATCTTTGTTTAAATTTGTGATTTGCTGTTCGTGACGAGTGTTATGTTCAGGAATAAATTTATGGGCAAATTGGTCGAGTTGCAATGGATTCTGTACTCTGACGGCGGCGGCGGCGGCGGAGGCAGCGAAGAAGAAGAAATCGCGAAACGATTGAGACATGAACCCATGACAACTCCTAAAACTCACTTTCTATTGGTTCAAACCTTATCCGTTCCCTGATTTGTTTCCAAACATGTTATTGCCATAAGAAGAAAACCTGTCACTCACTTCCGTGTCCAGTATGGCAAGCAAAGACGACCCAGAGGAGTGCCAGGCACCAGGCAGCCCGACTGAACCCTGCATACACGATACTCGGTGCCTGGGGTAGTAGCACTTGGTCAACCCAGGTATCGTACTTAGCCATGCCATAGAGCACTAACGAAGCTATCGTTGTTGCCACCGCCCATCCTAACAGTGTCTGCCACTAGAGAGAGAGTTAAGTGGACTTACATTCTACTGAAAAATATAATGGTATTACCAAAAATATTATCAATATTGGTAATAATAAAGTTGGTTCATGCGGGGTTAAACCCTATCTACTACACGAGGGTCATCAACATCACCTGCTCACCAGAATATTTAACTCCTTAAAATGGGGGCTATAATCTCAGTGTTTATGCACTGAAAGACATTTTCTTCTCGGATTAAATAAAAATAATAATTATAATAATTTATTAAAATTCATATCATAGTTATACATTCATCTATACAGTATTAATAAACACATTATTATTTTTATATTTATTAAATGTCGTAAATTATATTAAACTTAGGGCAAGACCCCCAAAATATCAATACGACTTATTTCAGGTCACACACGGTATATCCCGTGTATGTGCCAGTGTATATGTCAGTGTATATGCCAGTGTATATGCCAGTGTATATGTCAGTATATATGTCAGTGTATATGTCAGTGTATATGTCAGTGTATATGTCAGTGTACATGTCAGTGTACATGTCAGTGTACATGTCAGTGTATATGCCAGTGTATATGTCAGTGTATAACTATATATGCACTTTGTATTTTAATCACTATTTTAATTATTAAAGTTTTCCTGAGTGGTGGTGAACAGGTGACAGGAGAGATTTTCTGACGAACATAATACGACCTTTTAAGATGACAAATATAATGAAAACCGGAAAAAGATAAAAAAAAATTAGACACGTGCATTCGTGTCTAATTCATCTCCTTGGTTTTGTATACCAAAATGTACAACATAGATAAAAAAAAAGTCTAGTTTAAGAGAGGAGATTTGTGCTTACCAGTTTAAGCTTAATGTTTTTTCCTTTGACAGAGAAGAGTAGCAAGCCTGCCCAGACGCCTACTATGATTGAGTTGGCTCGGCACCATGGAGTTCCGTACGTATCGATGTTTTTAGTCATGGCCACCTCTGCTTTGCTGTAACAAAATGTGCAAGACTACTGGGAATTTCTGAAAGTATTTCGGATATTGCCAATACCTGTCAAGACTACTATAATTACTAATATGGGAGGTAAATTAAACTCTCAGTTCAGACACGTCAAAAGAGATATACTCACCAGAATAATAAGTGTCAAGAATATATATATCAAAAGTTACAAATTTACTTGACACTCACAGTAACTTAACAATTCTATACAAATCCTAATACACATACATTAGAACAAGACATAATCCTATAAAAATATCATACAAATTACTTATATTTACAAACTGTCTCTTAAATTTACAATGCAATTCTGGAATTAGATGTCAAATACAAGATTATATCAATAACTAAAATAACTCTGTGATAAAGCCAGGATGTCCCGACTTAAACAATTCACAATTAATCCACAATTCGGAGAGGATACTTTAAACGATTTTTTTAAAGTCCTGGACCAATAATGTACCGCGAGAGAGAGAGAGAGAGAGAGAGAGAGAGAGAGAGAGAGAGAGAGAGAGAGAGAGAGAGAGAAGGTTTCTCCCTGTTCTCTCTAATGAAGTGTTTAAAGACTCCTCTCAGTGGTCAGTCTCTTTCGAAATTACTATCTGTTTATATAAGCAGTTTATATAGGCATCTTTTTTATGAAAGCAAACAGTTTATTAGACACACTGTTTATATAGACACTGTGAATGTAGACACAGTTTGCGTCAACACACTGTTTACATAGGCACAATGTTATTGAAGGTACACTTTACGAAGGCATAAAGTTTATGTACATTCAGTACTTTGTAGGTATAGTTTACATAGACACAAAGTTTATGTAGGTACAGAGTGCAATTATAGGCATTAAGTTTCTTTGTTTAGGGCAAATTTTCCTAAATGCGACTTTAAAAGTTTATCCAGAATCGAATAACGAATGAAAAGGCTTAGGTTAGGTTAGGTTAGGTTCGTCAGGAAACAGGACAAATGTTTCCTGACGCGGGTCTTAAGTCACATGATGACCAGCTGCTGGATCTTTGGTCATCTGACCAAGGCCTTCCACTGGCTTACTGGTCCCCTCCTTTAAAAATTAGGGTCATATACGTATAATGGAAAGGCCTTCACTGTATACGCTATTCATTATTCGATCCACTTTTTCAGTCATATTTACAGCAGATTGCGCTATTTCGAGGATTCTTTATAATAATGATAATGAGATACTTACGCAAAAAACAAGGCAGGTGGCACATTATAGACAGCCGATATAATTGTAGGTATGGCCAGGGAGATGACAGTGACCACTGCCAGGAAGGCGATACCTGAGGACACACAAATATACGTATATGAATATCGTTGAAATTATAAGATCGGTGTTATTGAGTAAATATCCTAAATTAAGAATAAATTTTAAATATATATCCAGACGTACTCCTTTAACCATTTTGTGACCTAGTTCCAAGGTCCTTTGTGTCTCCATATGTAATTTCACTTCTAAAGGATGGATAACAGCTACGAATAAATTAGTCACTACAGTACATTATGGATATTAACGGAGGGGTTTAGTCCTGACTCTTTTACTTCGACTGCAGCTCTTCCTCTCACCGGCTATTCTTCATCTGTCCCCACTTGCCCCTAGTGGGTCCTTACCTGTGAGTCCCTGAACTGAACTGATTATGGATACTGTTCTGTTCCCTAGCAAACCTTACCAACCAACCAACACGATGGGTATGGAGTGCACCGTAAACTAGGCAATACTTTTCAGTATGGATATGGGTTGTACAATAAACTAGTTTCTACCGTCCATAGGGTAGAAATGCGTTGTACAATAAACTAACCACTACCGTCCACAGAAGGGATATTAGAGGTACCATAAACTAACTACTACCGTCCACAGAAGGGATATTAGAGGTACCATAAACTAACTACTACCGTCCACAGAAGGGATATTAGAGGTACCATAAACTAACTACTACCGTCCACAGAAGGGATATTAGAGGTACCATAAACTAGCCGTCCAAAGGATGGATATGCGTTGTACAATAAACTAGCCACTACTATCCACAGGATGGACATGAGTTGTACAATAAACTAGTCACTACTATCCACAGGATGGATATGAGTTGCACGATAAACTAGCCCCTTTATCAACGAAATAAAAATCTAACCTAGTACAAAAATTTCTAACTAATTAATCTCGGAAGTGAGAGAGGAAGGTCAACCAGGGTTTCCTAACCCTGAATGACCTTAAAGAGTTGATCAGTTCCTCGTAAATAGAATAGAATTCAAACCAAATAAAATGCTGCAGTGGAGGAAATACCATTAACTAAAATTTTTAGGTTCACTGAAAATTCTTTAGACTGTCACCTCTCAAGATTTAAAATATATGGGAAAACGCCAGATCTACTCTATAGATGTTGTTATATGATTCCTACGGGTTTAATACTTCCCTAAAATAATTAATAATTGTAATAATGTTGGTAGAATTACTGACAATATCTTAGGTAAAAGGACACAAGTGCAACTAATGCGACATTTTATTGTGGCAACGTTTCGCTCTCCAGGCTTGACAAAGCTCCTGGAGAGCGAAACGTTCCCACAATAAAATGTCGCATTAATTACCCTTGTGTCCTTTTACCAAATAATAATAATAACATACTGCTCTGGTACCTTACAGGACAGACTTACCTAACGTCACATGACTTACCAATCTTCCTGCGGTAAATCAGTGGGATGAGCACTATGGGAAGCACAATGTAGACTTGTGTGTCCGCTGCAGTGTACCAGCACTGTGCTAGACACTGCAAATATACCAATGTTTTACTTGTATACTAGTATTATTGTTTTATTAGCAGGTGGTATTTGTCAAGCAGTAGAGTAGCAGAATTGTGAACGAAATAGGATTATTAAAGAAATAGAAAGGTGAATGTTACTATTCACAAATTTGGGGTTTTTAGGCTTAGCTTTATATATTATTAACATTGTTAAAATTATTAAGATTTATGTTAGATGTCCTGAGAGCTAAACTGAGGCTTAGGTGCAAGAAACAACATTTTTAAAAGTATTATAATTAAATTTATTATCTAATAAACGAATTGTGTACTTGCTATTACAAAAATTTAAAATAAAACCAATCTTAGTTCTAGCTAGTATTATGACTCAAACAAATGGAATACTACACAAAAACAAAATAAGTACAGAGAAGTTTGTACTATATTAGAAAACTGGAATTCCAAGTCACTGAGATCGCGGTAAGAATATATAGGATAATTATGTTGTATGTGTAAATTACCCAGGAAAACCCCGAAAAAGTTAGACAAAGTGACTTATTTCCATTGGAGTCCTTAAAGGTTAAAACGGGTAAGTAACTCAACTGTGTGAAAATCAATCACTCTGTTTGGATGTGTCTAGACTCACCTACTGCCTTCCTAGCTGCTGCAGAAACTCCTCATAAGAAAGTCAAGATTTTCAGGAGTTCTTAGCTAGCTTCAACTATATAGTAGAAATGGGTAGGAAGTTCCCAGAACTCTCAGTTATACCTATTAAGTTCCCAGAACTCTCACACTTATACCTAGTAAATTCCCAGAACCCTCATACTTATACCTAGTAAATTCCCAGAACCCTCACACTTATACCTAGTAAATTCCCAGAGCCCTCACACTTATACCTAGTAAATTCCCAGAACCCTCACACTTATACCTAGTAAATTCCCAGAACCCTCACACTTATACCTAGTAAAATGCACTCACTACACACCTGTGTCATAGACAGTGTTCCAAACCACTCTAGACATAAAAAAATGCCAAAATCAGTCATATACAGGTACTGTACTACAGATACTAAGTACAAATACACTTAATTAACTATACGATGGTGAACAGCACCAGACTTGAAACTGAACTTCTCCCTGCATATTTTAGACAAGATAACTGTCACACTGCCCTGAGCTCCTCACCTCATTGAGTGTGAAGCAAGGGTAGCAAGAACGACAGCTCCTCACTGGGTGTGAAGCAAGGGTAGCAAGAACGACAGCTCCTCACTGGGTGTGAAGCAAGGGTAGCAAGAACGACAGCTCCTCACTGGGTGTGAAGCAAGAGTAGCAAGAACGACAGCTCCTCACTGGGTGTGAAGCAAGGGTAGCAAGAACGACAGCTCCTCACTGGGTGTGAAGCAAGGCTAGGAAGAACGACAGCTCCTCACTGGGTGTGAAGCAAGAGTAGCAAGAACGACAGCTCCTCACTGGGTGTGAAGCAAGGGTAGCAAGAACGACAGCTCCTCACTGGGTGTGAAGCAAGGGTAGCAAGAACGACAGCTCCTCACTGGGTGTGAAGCAAGAGTAGCAAGAACGACAGCTCCTCACTGGGTGTGAAGCAAGGGTAGCAAAAATAACAGCTCCTCACTGGGTGTGAAGCAAAGGGGTCTGGTGGCCTGGTGGGTAAAGCTCTCGCTTCACACGGCGAGGGTCTGGGTTCGATTCCCAGCAAGGGTAGAAACATTGGGCGTGTTTCTTTACACTTGTTGTCTATGTTCACCCATTAGTAAAATGGGTACCTGGGTGTTAGTGGACTGCTGTTGGTCGCATTCTGGGACAAAACTGACCTAATTTGCCCGAAATGCTCAGCATAACAAGCGGCTTTCTATATAGTAGTATATGTCAATGATGTCAGCTATGGTCTGTATGAAACCATACCACGGGTGGGGTTAGAACCCGCGATCAGAGAGTCTCAAAACTCCAGACCGTCGCGTTAGCCACTGGGCCAGCTAGCTTCAATAAGATTCATCCAACTAGGTATAGTTCTACACCATAGGAAGGTTAGCATAGGCACCACTGTGTCCACAAATGCAAGTTTTTACAGACGAATCTCCCGCTAGCATGGCCGTGACGAACTCTAGCTCAAGTCCCCCTCAAAGCCGTCAACATGACTCACGAAATCGTAATGACACGATTGCAAACATACCATACCACGGTATGGTGGTAGGGTTTGTTTGCAATCGTGTCATTACGATTTTGTGAGTCATGGTCTGTATACCTTGTACATGTACTTGTAGTAAATAAAGATATTATTATAAGAAGGAAAACAACAAGCTGCAACGTACATTGGATATCAAAAATGACATGAATACATCATATCACCGAAGCCAATAAACAACCAAGGAAGCCAGAAAGAAAGAGTTAGCAGCATATGATTACCTAATAAACACGTGGAATGAAACTAAATAATTTATAGACACGAATGAAAATCTATACACTTCTACACTTTCCTACCCACACAATCTTATCATAAAACATAATATACAGGGTAAAATATGCCCTGAAACATAAGATATATTTATTTATCCCTGTCTGATGTATCCCAGCTTCGAATTCTTCAAATATTAATAAAAAAAAATTATATATATATATATATATATATATATATATATATATATATATATATATATATATATGCATGAATGCATGCAAATAAAGCATTGACTTACCGGGCGGTCAATAAAATTGGTTGCAAAGAGAAAATCAGCCCACCAAAAATCTCGGCAGTTTTGTATGAGTGTTCTGTCTACATAGCCAATCATAGGTCCATACAGCGCAAATCTGGATATTGTGGCCACCACAGCCCCGGTGAGGGCAATTGGTGGAGCTAACCTGTTCAGGTTTACAAACAATATGTTAAGTCATAGCAAATGCAGTTAATATAAAGCAACACAAATTACGTTAGTGTTTGTTAGGGTGTTGATCATATATACAAATACCATTTAGGGAGGTACCACCTCTGCAACTGACTGGGGACCCTCATCCTCAGAGAAAATATTATTCGTATACTTCAGTAACTTTAAAGATTCTCCCCGGAGCTGTTTTTCTCCCACCATCCCCTATACGCTAGGTGAACTTTATTTAAAAGCAAAATACATTAAAACAAAGATACTACAATAGGAAGGAGAACAAAAATGTGTGTGTAATATATTACGTTAATTATCAAGCATTATTTTGTACATGTCGATGAACGAGGACTAACCTGATAAAGCGGTGGGCATAATACATTATCCAGTTGACCTTTCTAACTCGGCTGTACTCATTGAGGATTGCGTAAGTCAGTAAGAGGCCACCAATGAAGAAGAAGGTATCCACACTGAAGGTGGCGTTATCAACAGTCTGATCTATCACGTCATCTGTTACCTGTCAACAGAAGATATTAATGACAGGGTTAAGTAGAACTATTGCAGTGTTTCTCTATATTCTTATGAAAATTGTTAGTGCATATATTCTGAGTAATACACAACACTCAGTGTATATTTATCATTATTATAAAAGTCTCCAGATCTACTTACAGACTGAATACCGAGAATGTTGGTAGCGGAGAAGAATAATACGAAGAACGTGTGGCCCCACACCACCCAGGTCATAGACAACACTCTGTGGCAAACATTACCAGAATATAATAGTATAGTGAAATATTATAATATATAAAATAATATGTGTTTATAAAAAGGCACTTACATATAATCACTGAATACTCTTAAAAATATTTTTTTAAAGAGGTGGATTAGTAAGACTGTGGAGGACCTTTTGCAGGTCATCATATGGCTAAGACCCGCGTCAGAAAACACTTGCCCTGTTTCTTGACAAGTCTTATCTAACCTAACCTGGAGAGCCTCGGTCTGACGACCAAAAAGCTCTAATGGTCAAGAAACGGTTGTCTTGTTTGCTGAAGAAAGTATCAGGTCAGTTTATGATTCTGGCCAGTGTCGGGAAACGCTTGTTTCCTCATGAAAAAAAATACATTATGTCCTTGGTATTCTTACCTCATACCGTGAATGCAGGAAATCACCTCAGGGTTTTCTTTCTTATTTATGGTAAAAATTTTCTTCATGTTGCTATATGCGGAGAAGACCAACAGGAATCGCAGGGGACCTGGAATGTGAAAGTAAATACAATTTTAATTACTAAAATTTACACTTCATGTTACGTGAGCTATCATCAAAATCATGCCAGTATTGTAGTCATGGAGAAGTGCTAAAATCATAGACGCAAGAGAGGTAAACAGGTTTAATCCAATTGGCTTGATCGTATATTGTTCACCACCAGATAAAAATAATTGAATCCCTAACAGACAAAGTTTTGGAATGAGATTAATAAGTTGAGGAAGCCTAGAGAACAAATGGATTTGACAGTTAAAAATAGGAGAGGAGAGTTATTAAATGGAGAGTTAGAGGTATCGGGAAGATGGAGAGAATATTTTGAGGATTTGTTAAAGTTGATGAAGACAGGAAGCTGTGATTTCGTGTGTAGGGCAAGGAGGAATAACATCTTGTAGGAGTGTGGAAGAGCCAGTTGTGGGTGTAGGGGAAGTTCGTGAGGCAGTGGGTAGAATGAAAGGGGGTAAGGCAGCTGGGATTGTTGGGATAAAGATAGAAATGTTAAAAGCAGGTGGGGATATAATTTTGGAGTGGTTGGTGCTATTATTTAATAAATGTATGGAAGAGGGTAAGGTACCTAGGGATTGGCAGAGAGCGTGTATTGTTCCTTTGTATAAAGGCAAAGGGGACAAAAGAGAGTGCAAAAATTATAGGGAATAAGTCTGTTGAGTGTACCTGGTAAAGTGTATGGTAGAGTTATTATTGAAAGAATTAAGAGTAAAACAGAAAGCAGGATAGCAGATGAACAAGGGGCTTTAGGAAAGGTAGGGGTGTGTAGACCAAGTGTTTACAGTGAAACATATAGGTGAACAGTATTTGGATAAGGGTAAAGATGTTTTTGTGGCATTTATGGATTTGGAAAAGGCGTATGATAGGGTAGATAGGGGGCAATGTGGCAGATGTTGCAGGTGTATGGAATAGGAGGAAGGTTACTGAAAGCAGTGAAGAGTTTTTATGAGGATAGTGAGGCTCAGGTTAGAGTGTGTAGGAGGGAAGGGGACTATTTCCCAGTAAAAGTGGGCCTTAGACAAGGATGTGTGATGTCACCGTGGTTGTTCAATATATTTATAGATGGGGTTGTAAGAGAAGTGAATGCGAGGGTCTTGGCAAGAGGTGTTGGGCTAAAAGATAAAGAAGCAAATACAAAGTGGGAGTTGTCACAGTTGCTTTTGCTGATGACACTGTGCTTTTGGGAGATTCTGAAGAGAAGCTGCAGAGGTTGGTGGATGAATTTGGTAGGGTGTGTAAAAGAAGAAAATTGAAAGTGAATATAGGAAAGAGTAAGGTGATGAGGATAACAAAAGAATAGGTGACGAAAGATTGGATATCAGATTGGAGGGAGAGAGTATGGAGGAGGTGAATGTATTCAGATATTTGGGAGTGGACATGTCGGCGGATGGGTCTATGAAGGATGAGGTGAATCATAGAATTGATGAGGGGAAAAGGGTGAGTGGAGCACTTCGGAGTCTGTGGAGACAAAGAACCTTGTCCATGGAAGTAAAGAGGGAATGTATGAGAGTATAGTTATACCAACGCTCTTATATGGGTGTGAAGCATGGGTGATGAATGTTGCAACGAGGAGAAGGCTGGAGGCAGTGGAGATGTCATGTCTGAGGTCAATGTGTGGTGTGAATATAATGCAGAGAATTCGGAGTTTGGAAATTAGGAGGAGGTGCGGGATTACCAAAACGATTGTTCAGAGAGCTGAGGAGGGGTTGTTGAGGTGGTTTGGACATGTAGAGAGAATGGAACGAGACAGAGTGACTTCGAGAGTGTATAAATCTGTAGTGGAGGGAAGGCGGGGTAGGGGTCGGCCTAGGAAAGGTTGGAGGGAGGGGTAAAGGAAGTTTTGTGTGCGAGGGGCTTGGACTTCCAGCAAGCATGTGTGAGCGTATTTGATAGGAGTGAATGGAGGCATATGGTTTTTAATACTTGACGTGCTGTTGGAGTGTGAGCAAAGTAACATTTATGAAGGGATTCAGGAAACCGGCAGGCCGGACTTGAGTTCTGGAGATGGGAAGTACAGTGCCGGCACTCTGAAGGAGGGGTGTTAATGTTGCAGTTTTATAACTGTAGTGTAAAGCACCCTTCTGGCAAGACAGTGATGGAGTGAATGATGATGAAAGTTTTTCTTTTCGGGCCACCCTGCCTTGGTGGGAATCGGCCGATGTGTTAATAAAATAATAAAATATATATATATATATATATATATATATATATATATATATATATATATATATATATATATATATATATATATTTATTTATTTATTTATTAATTGTCCTGGTATGGGCACCCATAATGCTCTGACCATTTGTACTCATTTTGAATAAATATCGTTGTGGCAAATAAAAAATATAAATTACTACACGAAATTATATATATATATATATATATATATATATATATATATATATATATATATATATATATATATATATATATATATATTCTGGGCACGCGCCCACTGCCGGGGAGTTGGACGAAGTATTTGACATGTAGCTCTGAGTTGTTATCTATGTTGTTTTACTCCCATTGTATTTTGTCTTGAAATAAAGTTTGTAAAAAAAAAAAAAAAAAATGGGGTGGTAGGGGAAGTGGAATATTCAAATGGCTTCAGAAAGAAATCTAAATATTCTTCCTTGAAGTCTTTTTATCCACTTCTCCGAGGCAATGGGTCCCACAATTGACACCAGAGGTGGACCCCATCCTATATATATATATATATATATATATATATATATATATATATATATATATATATATATATATATATATATACGTATATATATATATATATCATTTACCAAACTGCGGCAGGCCAGGCCAGGGTTCGATCCCACGACACATTGTCCCGCCTCAAGAGACAACACAACGTACGTGTGTATATACACGTTGAGACATACCTCTCTCAGCGAGGATATCCTCTAGGTAGCTTCAGTACCTTGAATCAAGGATCAAAAGCCCTTTGTCAGCATCAAGGTCTTAAGGTAGGTTAAGGAGGTTTAAAGCCTATCAGCTACAGGAGGGTCATTAAGGCTGTAATACCCTTCTAACACCAGACAAGAATACTTTAGTCCCTAAAATAGGGATTAAATTAATCTCTCAGGTTAGTTAGGTAAGACGCGTCAGGAAACAAAACAAGTGTTTCCTGAGGCGGGTCTTAACACACTGGCCTGTGAGTTTTAACACATACCCCCCATGGGTTCAAACCCCACCCGTTCCCTGATGTACCTGAGAGGTCGTTGTTAGTGGTATACTGAGGGTGCGGGCTTCAAGTACAGTGGAGTATGCTATAACGAACGGTTTATATAACGAATATTTACATAACGAACGGTTTTCCCTATAAAATTGTAATTAAAAAGTCCAAAAAGATCCTACAGAGGAACTGGATGTAGGAGTCACCATAGAGCACTAGGAAGGAGGACTCCACTCCTTCCAGCTCTTCTCACTAATTATCTCCTATGTCTCCTGTTCTCCATGCTCAGGAGTTTAAATACACATTTATGCACTTTTTTTTAAATTTTATATTATAATTTTCACAGTTAAGTGGTTGAATTTTGGGTCTGGAACGGATTGCCCCTATAACGAACGAACGCTACAACGAACGAGGTTCTAGAACCAATTAGATTCGTTATAGCATACCGTGCTGTATACCTTAGAGAGCGCTCGACTACGACATAACCAGAAGCAGGATAACAACTTGTAGATTCAAGTGTAAAACACAGATTTCATACTTTTGTAAATATTAGAAATTGAGTTACTGTAGTCAAGACTCAATGACTAACTACTGAGTAACACTTTTCAACTGACCTTTCCGAAAATGTTGCTTATTGTAGAAGTTAATGGAGATGTCACAGGCGGCACCAGCCAACAGAAGAACACCGAATATAGACAATATAACACTGGAGAGGGAAACAGAGGGTAATTAATTGTACAATAAATATATAATATATATATATATATATATATATATATATATATATATATATATATATATATATATATATATATATATATATATATGTATTTAATTCCTATCCAATCATTATTTTAAAAAAATCCCGTAAAGCAAAGGCAAATTATTTGCCTCCCCATGGGTATATTTCATACACCCATTAACGTCAAACTGAAAGTTACAAATCGATTAAAAAAATTGTATTTGTCAATCTTTTTTTTCTATCTTTCGCTTCATATTTGCATTGAAACTGACCGTCACTTAAACTAGAACTGAAGTATTGTATGAATGAATTGTGTATATGTATGTATTGTCTGCATGAATGAATTGTATGCATTGTCTCTCTTGAATTGTATGTGAAACAAAGTGAATTAAGAGATTTTAATATTATTAAATTGACTTACAAGACAATGCAACTTACATGACAGCATGACTTACACACCACCATGACTTACATGACAGCATGACTTACATGACAGCAATATCTGCAGGATTCAGGTCAACAGTATCATGCATTGTCTGGCAGTCTACTACTCGTGCCTCCTTCCCAAAGGTTCGAAGTCTGTCGTCCAGAGTCACCTGGGAAAGACATCACTAGGTAAGGGGGAAAGAGGGAACTACTTGGGACATAATAGGGAAAGCTATGGAATTAATCAACATTAATGGGGAAATAGTCTAGAACCACTAATGAATATCCGTTAGGACTCTTTATTGACCTAAGGAAAGCTTTTGATACAGTAGATCACGACATCCTACTCCAAAAACTTGACCATTACGGTACAAGAGGCCACGCTCTTATATATTTCAAATCCTATCTTACTAAGAGGTATCAATACGTCACCATTAAGGAGTGCCACAGGGAAGTGTCCTTGGTCCCCTGCTCTTCCTCTTATACATCAATGATCTTCCCAATGTATCACAACACCTGAATCCGATTCTCTTTGCTGACGACACGACTTATGTCATCTCCCACCCAAATCTTGCCTCACTCAACACAATTGTTAATGAAGAGCTACTAAAAATATCAACCTGGATGACAGCCAATAAACTTACACTTAACACTGACAAAACCTTCTACATTATGTTCGGTAACAGAACAGGTGTTGCACAACTGAACATAATGATTGACAGCACTCCTATTGCTAAACACAATGAGGGCAAATTCCTGGGCCTACACCTGGAGAGCAACCTGAATTTCAGCACCCATATCAACCTCATAGCAAAAAAAGTATCCAAAACGGATGGGATCCTCTCTAAGATACTACATTACTATGTACCGCAATCAGCCCTACTCACACTATACTATTCACTCATCTATCCCTATCTCACCTATGCCATATGTGCTTGGGGATCAACAGCAACAACTCCCCTAAAACCAATATTAACTCAACAAAAAGCCGCAGTAAGAATTATCACGCAATCCAATCCCAGGCAAACCCCCCCTCCCCCACTCTTCAAAGACCTAAATTTACTCACTGTTCAGAACATCCACACTTACTACTGTGCAACCTACATGTACAGAACCATAAATTCCAATATTAACCCTGAACTAAAACGCTTTCTTGATAGTTGTGACAGGATCCATAGACACAATACCAGACACAAAAATCTGTATGACATTCCATGTGTCCGGCTAAATCTATACAAACGTTCAATGTACATTAAAGGGCCTAAAATCTGGAACTCCCTACCTGAAAACTCCAGAACTGCAGACTCAGCCACCATTTTCAACACCATCAAAAAACATCTTATCTCATTAACACTCCCCACCATCACCTAAATACATGAAAGCCACCGATTCACACACACACACACTCTCATCCTCCTCATCTACACCAACACTAACCCAAAGGACAGTAAACACAAAATCCTGATATACTCCAATATAGGAGCTTTAATAGAAACTATGTAACATGCCAAGACAAAACCATTCTTATTACTAATTTTACAATCTAAATATTCTGAACTACCTCACTATTGTAAATCTATTTAATCATTTGAAATTTGTATTCATTTGTAATTTTGTAATATAGATTAAGAACTAGTATTAGTCTGCCCAGGCATGTTAATGGCCATCTTATAAATGTAAACCACACATTGTAATCTTTACAAATAAAAAATCTAAATCTAAATATTAAACATTAATAGGGACATAAGAGGTTGGGAAAAATTGGTCAGGAAATTGGACAAGTGTTGCCTGACGCTCATCTGGAGCTTTTGGTCATCTTTTGACCTTCCACTGGCCAAAAAAAATTAAGGTTTTTAAGTATAACCACATATAATTTTGGGTGCCACTGGTAATATAATGGGGTACTTCTGTGGACATAATAGTAAACTACTTGGGAAATATGGAAAACTATGGAATTAATACACATTAGTTATTGAATAATCCGAAACCATAAGGTAAGGAAAAAACATTTGTATGGAAATAATAGCGAACATCTAAGGAATTAATTTCCATTATGAAGCATGTCTCACTTGTTGATAAGGAAACTGCAATGGTAATGAAACGGTATATGCTGAAGAGGACCCCAGCTGGGCAGTTTTTATGTTGTTAAGTTCTTTGAAGTAGAAAAGAGCCCAGATAAATAGTGTGAACGTAAGAGGAACACGAATAGAACATGGTTCCCATTGATGGCTACTACCGCTTCAACAAGGAGTCTTATACAGTCATATACAGCCTCCTTTTCATTACTTATTTTCTTGTCTATATATGGGATATCCTTTAAGACTCACTATTATGAATAAAGAGAAGAATGGACGATACTGAGCCACGAAGCTTACAAGTGGATGATTTTATAAACAATTATTCTGTGATTTAATAATAATAATAATATATATATATTTCTAGAAGTACAAGGTATACAGGCCATAGCTGACATCAATGACATACTACTATATAGAAAGCCGCTTGTTATACTGAGCATTTTGGGCAAATTAAGTCAGTTTTGTCCCAGGATGCGACCCACACAAGTGTCGTCTAACACCCAGGTTCCCATTCAGCTGATGGGGAACATATACAACCGGTGTAAAGAAACACGCCCAATGTTTCTACCTTCGCCAGGAATCGAACCCAGACCCTCGCCGTGTGAAGCGAGCGCTTTAGCCACCATCTGTGACAATACTGTTTTATTCTTCAGCCACAAAAGCTTTTAAGGTACATCTGTTCCCATGTCTTTCATAAATACAAGATAAGTCGCAATGAGCAACTCTGTGAATAAATAGTCGTTCATTACGACCTATCCTGAGACTACTCAGCATTACCCTCACACACTAACGATGTAAGAACACTTACCCTGAGGTCGTCAGCGGTGCAGGAGGAGGGCATGCAGGTGCCGTAATAAGAAAATGAAAAAGAAGGTATGAAAGCTAATATACGTGGTTGCGGACTCAGGCTGACCTCTTCTGTGTTGTTCAAGTCGCTGAGGGGGAAAAAAAATCTGATATATGGACGATGCTTAAGCCTGTTGCAAACCAGTGTCAAGTCAGGAGTGGGAATGAAAACGGAGGAAAGCCAGAAGTCAGGTTAGGTCATTGAGAAGAGATTAGACAGCAAGAGCCTGGTCAAGTCATGTGTATTTTGAGGATGGGAACGTTTGACACAGTACAAGGAGGCCATCAACTGAAAGTAGGGACTAAAATTTATGGTACACAGGTTGTGTATAAGGACCCATTTAACAAGATAGTATCTGTGAAGTCTGGAAGAGAAATTAATAAATTTAGAAGATCTCTATGGAATATATATATTCCCTAAACTTACTTTCCAGTGGGTTTTCTTCAGTCCATCTAAACCAAACCACTCATATCATTACTTAAATGGGATACAATACTGGCAAGTTGTTGCATCTCTCCGGCTCCAGCTTGCAACTCTCAATGCAACGGATCTGCCTCAGATTTATCAATGCTAAGCGACAGAATACGTTCTAACAAGACTGAGGGACTAAACACATTAAAATTTTCACTGTCTACATACTGTATTCTCAGTATTGGATTAAAAAAGCCACTGGTATTACATAACATGGTACAAAAGATTTAAGAGATACATCGTTTATACAATGATGGCACACACAGTACACGAGGTGTGAGAGATACATGTCTAGTACATATTGTTACATGTTTGTCACTGATTATAATGCGAAAATCTCATCCAGCTCCTCTGAGCTATATATTTATTTATTGTGCAAATATCGCAAACCAAGCAATACAGGATGCAAAACAACCACGGGGGGTTTCGTGTTTCAATCAACACATCAAGAGCTTGCAAAATTGCAGAAAAAAGAAGAATGTCCAAGCAAGTGCATTCCCAAAGGACCGTCTTCACTGGAGTGAGTGAGGGAGGGAGAGAGGAGGGTACAGGAAGTGACCCCCAGGCACACCAGTGCCAACAGCCAGAAGGATGATTATAACATTAGAAAAATCCCACAAGAATTGATATTGTAATAGCCTAAACGAAATTAACTTGGCAATAATAAAAAATTCGGTCATATTCCGCTATGACATCAATAACTTTCCATACATGAATATATTGTCAGTGATATAGAAGTCACTGGCAATTATAGGGTAGCCTCCCACTGGACAACGTGTCCATTTAAAGTGACAAGAAAACAGTAATATTTAGAGGGGAGACTTCTAAAAGTTATGTAAAGGAAACAGGGTTCATTTAAACTCATTTAAAGAGGGAGTCATTTGCAATAACAAGAAAGGCTGCCACAGATATTCAACCCACATAATTTTGAGGCAAACTCAAAGGAAAAATAGATCCTAATTCCTCGGTGTAGCCCTACATTTAAGACAGTCATATAAAAGCCCAATTTTAGACTGTGTACTATTGCCTCAACTAAAAATGCATCTAATGTGAACAGCCCATCACTGATATTGTATAATGACTGCCTATCATGCTTAATAATTGCCGATTCTACAATATTCCTTTCAAGCCAGGAGGAACGAGGGAAGATGACTCTTCCCGCCAATTTGCCGGGTTATTGCAATCTCTAATATGGTTGAAAATCACGTTCGACTCCTGTGCTATATGTATCGAATAACAGTGCAGTGAAATTCTCACCTCCAATGGTTTTCCCATTTGTCCCAAATAGGAGAGATTGCAACCGTTGCAACCAACTCTGTAGACACCACCATGTTGTTGGGGTGCATTCTTTATCAAGATGCTTCTAACAGCCGTTATTGCAGATTCCTCCCTCATTAAATGAGTATTTTATTGAGCCCCATTTCCTTTACACAGCTTTTAGAAGTCTCCCCTTTAAATGTTACCATTTTCTCGTCACTTTAAAAGGACACATTGTCCCATGGGAGGCTACCCTATAATTGCCAGTGACCTCTATAACACTGACAATATATTTATGTATGCAACGTTATTGATGTCATAGTGGAATATGACCGAATTTTTATTATTGCCACGTTAATTTTTGTTCTGGCTATTACAATATCAATGATTGTGGGATTATTTCTAATGATATAATATTCATCCTTTTGGCTGTTGGCACTGTTGTGCCTGGTGGCACTGTTGTGGCTGGGGGCACTGTTGTGCCTGGGGGCACTGTTGTGCCTGGGAGCACTCTGTCCCTCCTCTCTCCAGTGAAGACTGTCCTTTAGGAATGTACTTACTTGGACATCCTCCTTTCTGCAATTTTGCAAGCTCCTGATGTGTTGATTGCAACACGAAAGGCCTAGAACCATCATTCTACTCCCCGTGGTTGTTTAGTATATATATATATATATATATATATATATATATATATATATATATATATATATATATAATAATATATATATATATAAAATATATATATAATACATTATATATATATATATATATATATATATATATATATATATATATAAAATATATATATATATATATATATATATATATAATACATATATATATATATATATATATATATATATATATATATATATATATATATATATATATATATTATATATATTTATTAACACATGTGCCTTCTCCCACCACGGCAGGGTGGCTCGAAAAAGAAAATTCTTTCATTATTATTCACTCCATCACTGTCTTGCCAAAGGCGTGCTTACACTACAGTTTTAGAACTGCAACATTATTAACACCCATCCTTCAGAGTGCAGGCACTGTACTAACACCTCCAGACTCAAGTCCGGCTAACCGGTTTCCCTGAATCCCTTCATAAATGTTACTTTGCTCACACTCCAACAGCACGTGAAATCGTAAAACCTACTCGCCTCCACTCCTTCCTATCTAACACGCTCACACACGCCTGTTGGATGTCCAAGGTCCTCGCATGCAAAACCTCATTTACCCCCGCCCCTCCCATCAACCTTAGCTAGGACGACTCATATCTTCATTCCCTCCACTACAGATTTATATGCTCTCCAAGTCATCATATTTTGCTCCATCCTCCCTAAGTGTCCAAACTATCTTCACATCCCCACCTCAGTTTTCTGAATAATACTTTTAGAAACCCCACACCTCTTCCTACTCTCGTAACTACGAATTCTCTGCATAATATTTACACCACACATTTCCCTCAGACACGATATCTCCACTGTCTCCAGCCTCCTCCTCGCTGCAACATTCACCACCCATACTTCACACCCATATAAGAAGTGTTAGTACCACTATACACTCATACAATCCCATTTTTGCTTCCATGGATATCAAAATCACACATGTGTGGTCTTACTAAATTTTACCACACATTTCTTGTGTGTTTCTCTGTTCATTAACTTATCCATACAGTTTCCCTTCTCATAATAGACCTTAACATTTATCCCTGGAATTAATGGAAATTTAGTACAAACCTAATATTATCTTAAATTGCAGTAAAAAAGCAGGTTAACTCCCATTTTTATAAATTACATCTCCCTCGCTTCCATAAGTCTTGCAGTGGTAGTCACTACATTCCCAAAGTCTTACCTTCACAAAGCCTTGTAGATGTCCCTACACTCTTCACAAAGTCTTATAGAGGCTCCAACTACCTTCTTACAGCAGCCGCAACTTCCTTCCCAAAGCCTTTTAGCGGCCGCAATTACCTTCCCAAAGCCATATAACGGCTGCAACATCGTTCACAAAGTCTAACACAGGCTGCAACTACCTTTCCCTAGTGCCTGCTACTTTCATTCCAATGACTTCCAGCTGCTGTTAATACCTTACCAAGGTCACAACACAAAAGCGTTTCTGCCTCACCTAAAGGAGACGGCGCAGTACTTCCCGTCGAAGGTCGTGTTGATCAAGTTCTTGATATATTCATCAACATGCAGCTCAATGCACTCCTCCATCATTCCCCAAGGCTGGAAGTTTCCATTCATCATTCCATCTGGCACCTTGCCCCAAGAGTCTGGCACTGTGGGTAGACACCAAGGTTACAGTAGCTGTCTTATTAAACACAAGAACACGGTCATGCACGCATACAAATATATACAGGAGTTGTGATATGGCTACACTCTTAGATCGAAAGTTTCCGTCCTGAAAGTCCTCAGAACCAAAACAGACGAACTGAACACACACACATATATGTACATTACTTATATTATATATATATATATATATATGGTTAACAATTAGCAAGCAGGCGAAATTATTTACATTATCTCTACGTCCACGTCTGCATCAGAGTACACGATACTTTACCACGAATCCAAAGTACACACTGTGTACTCCGATGCAGAGTTTACAGGTTCGAATCCTGCTGTGGACGTAGAGACAGTGTTATATATATAATGTTGCTCTAGCATCAAGATTATCTACCTCTGACAAATAAAACACTGGGTCACAACTCACACATGAGTGGCCAATAGTGTTTCTTGAGTAAGACAAGGTAGTAAATCGTCGAGTTAGTGAGGGTCTTGTAGATGGAATTCACGTCGTTGCGACAAGCCTCGTTCTTGACGATGTCTGGGTTGGTGGATGGCAGGTACATCCACACCCAGTTGGCCAAAGCTCTGTGCAATAATAATAATAATAATAATAATATTAATAATAATAATAATAATAATAATATATATTATTATTATTATTATTAATAATTTATTATTATTATTGTTATTATTATTAGTTATTATTAACTAATAATAATAACAATAATAATAATAAATTATTATTATTATTAATATTAATAATAATAATAATAATTTATTATTATTATTATTATTAGTTATTATTATTATTATTAATAATGAAATAGGTAAATGGAATAAAAATAAAATTTGAGGCCCTATGGTCTGGTTCGATTCCCGGCGAGGGTAAAAATATTGGGCGTGTTTCTTTACACCGGTTGTCTATGTTCCCCATCAGTAAAATTGGTACCTGGGTGTTAGTGGACTGGTGTGGGTCGCATCCTGGGATAAAACTGATCTAATTTGCGGGAAATGCTCAGCATAACAAGAGGCTTTCTATATAGTAGTATGTCACTGATGTCAGCTATGGTCTGTATACCTTGTACATGTACTTGTAGAAATAAAGATATAATTATATTGTTAGATTAAAAAGTGAGAAGACAGTCAAGGTCAGGTTTATTATTATTTTAATCAAAAGAAGCGCTAAACCACAAGGGTCATACAGCGCAGCAGGGCAGAGCAGGATGCAGGGATAATGGGTAGTAAGGGGGAGAGGGATGATTAATAGGTTATGGAGTACAGAAGGGTAGCAAGAGATTGAGGGAGAAGGGACTGAAGGGAGTGCTAGAGGTATAATCTTCAGAGTTTGTGTAGTAAATCAGTTGCTGTCAAAAAGTCAATGAGAAAGTCTGGGTTAAAGGAGGGTCCATCAGCAAGAAGGGAAGGTAAAGTAAGGGCAGCAGAGCGAAGACGACATTGGAGGTCAATTCTGCGTGCTCGTTGATAGAGTGGGCAGTCCAACAGGATATGTCGAACAGACACTGGAACCTGACAATGCTCACAGAGAGGGGCAGGGAGCCTCTCCATGAGATACCCGTGAGTAAGACGAGTGTGGCCGATGTGAAGACGGGAGAGAGTAGTCTCTCAACCTCGACATTGGTGACAAGAAGAAGGCCAGAAACCTATACTCGGTTTAATAAAATGAAGTCTGTTATGTAGCAGGTCAGACCAACGTTGTTGCCAATGGGAGTGAAGGTGGGTAGCAATGACAGTAAAATAGTCAGTGAACGGAACACCTGTATATGAAACTGGAAGGTCATGTACTGCTGACCGCGCAGCAGTGTCTGCCTGTTCATTGCCCTGTAGAGGTATCTATGGGCTAGTAGGGTTAGAAAAGTCCACGTGTGGAGGCAGCGGAAGATCTGTAAGCAGCAAAGGATTGGGATGCTGTGAAGGAAGGAGGTGTGTAGATGGAGAAGAGAGAGGAGAAGGAACCGGAGGTGGAGCGGTGTCCATCAACGTTCCAGTCTCCGCAATATATTCTGAGATAGCTTCTAGCTATGTCACCACCACATGTTTGGAAATTCTGTTGGACAATGGTATGGGGTAGAATGACAGTACCACTACAAGAATTGAGAGAATAATGTTTTTCAATAGTGATAGGAATAGTATCTATGGTCGTAAGGAGAGAAAGATCGCGAGCTTGGTCAGCATTCTGGACCGTGACAATGCGTGTGCCGCTTTTGAGAGCGTGAAAGGATATATCTTTACCCACATGGCATAGAAGCGCCTTACCAATACTATGATAGGAAAGATAAGCAGTAGGAGAAGTCGGTCTCAGAGTAAAAAACTTAGTCCATTGTGCAGTGTGAAACAGTGTTTAAGGGGAGTGCATGATGAGCTGGTCGTTTCTGAGCTGAATGAGAATGAAGCAACAAAGTATCATCATGTAAGGGTCTTGGGCGTTTAGATGTGGGACCGGAGTTGGTCTGACGTGGGACAGGCGAGTAACCCGAAAATTGCCCCACCGTAGAGGGAGAAGCCGGAAGCATGGTCAAAGAAGAGCGGAGGTCAGTAGTATCAAAAGGGCCAGTCGGAACCCCAGTACCTGAAGCAGGTGACGAACTGTCACCAGCAAGAGGTACAGGGGTATTGGAAGTGTCTGAAGAGTGGTCCAATAACGAGGCAGGGTCAGAACAGGGTGCAGTAACAGCAAGGGGCTTGGGGGTAGTAGGTTCACGGAGTGGAACATCCATTGTTAGGTTACTACTTTTTGTTTTTTGAAAAAGAAAAAAGAAAGAAGAAAATAAAAAGAATAAAAAAAGGGAGAGAAAGAGGAAGAATAGCTCCTAGGAGGAATGAAAGGTGCGTGAATCTCCCTCCGTGCCCAAGAGGACCTCAACACCGCAAGTAGTGCAGATGCGGCATGGAACCCGTGCCATACCCTACCCTTCATGCCAGTAAACCAGCAATCCGGGATAGCAACCTCACATCCACCGAACCACCTCGGCGGACAAAAGAGAGGGCGGCTGGACACCCGCCATGAAGCATACTTCCTTTGGCCACCACTCCCGGAATCCGAAAGGTGGCCTCCAGAGATACACCCATCGCCCGAAAGATACCCAAAGTCACCCCCCGGGAGACCGGAGAGGGATCCGGACTTCTCCAGGCGATCCAGATTCCACGGCAAACTACACCACCTCTAATAACCTCAATGGAATGGAATTGACCACAGTACCATTCCCCATACCTAGGAACCAGAATGCCTGTGGAGAGAATCCCAAAGGCTGAAAATGGGAAGGGAATAAGGGAGAGATGAGGAGTACTAGGAGGAAAGGGAAAAAGGGAGGATGGGGTAGGGGAGGGGGATTGGGGGGTAATTAGGTTCGGTCTGAGGAAGAAGACCAAGAGGTCCAATTCCTCAGACCGATAGCCTCTTCACCTCGCCAAGAAGCCTCCCTTGAAGAGAAGGTTAGGTTAAGTAACATCTGTTATGAAAATTTAAGGCACTTTACACTGTACTGAGAAAGGCAAGGATGACCAGCCATAAAACCTGGATAAGTTATATGTTAAGAACAAGACCGCGTTAGTTCTTAGAAGACAGCTTGGTCAGAGTACCAGATTACTGATAGAATGGCTATGATTTCTAACTTGAGAGAAAAGAGCATTGCTAATAGATGAATAAGAGACACGTGCAACATTTTGGGCTCTTTCCAAACGTTTTGCCTGCACAGAAGACTTATCAGTCGAATATAGAACTAATTAATATATTGGATGCGGCTGAAGAAGAGAGTTTTAGATGTTCAACTGTTTCCAGTATATTACTTACCTATACATTGGACTGAAGGAAGCCTGCTGTACTGATAAGACGTTACAGAAACACTGATACCCAAGTCTTGTTCACGTGTCTTATACACCTAATTGTCGATATTGTATTCCAATAACATTAGCGTTGTTAGTGTTAGGCAAACGAGAGCTTCTCCTGTTTTCTTTAATTTCGTCAAAAAGAGAACGGCAAAATTCGTCAATGAACCGGAGACAAAAAGAGGAACAGGTTGCGACACCGGCATTACAAGCATCAGTGTCTGGGGGAAAAGTAGGAGATAAGATTTGTTCGGATTTCTAATCCGGTGGGTTGGCCACCCAGGATAACCCTTTCGTCAGGAAACAGGACAATTGTCTCCTAAAGCGGATCTTAGTCATATGATAACCCACAACTGGAGCTTTTGATCATTTGACCGAGGCCTTCCGCTGGCTTACCGGTCTACCACCTTAAAAATCATGGTTATGATTAAAAATTTATATATATATATTTATTATTGTAACCAGGAACGAGTGGTATTGATCAATAACAGCACTGCGACTAGCCAAGGAGTCGAACCCATGTTGTTTTGGCCCACCTCATGGTGAGCGAAGATCACATGACGTTCTAACCTACAGTACCATGCAATCCTACAAGGAACTTTCTATAGGATTTCGTGGTCCTGTGGGTTAGAGCGTCATGTGGTGTTCGCTCACCATGAGGCGGCCAAACAACATGGGTTCGAGTCCCTGGCTAGTCCAGTGTTGTTATATATATATATATATATATATATTTTATATATATATATATATATATATATATATATATATATATATATATATATATATGCAATGATCATGTGTTATGAAAATTATGAGATTTTTATGCTTACTTCACTTACTTCATTCTCATGTTTATCAAAATAATTTTTTTTTCAATTAACCTTTGGTACAAAATATGTAGAGAATGTACCGTGTAGTGTATATCTCTCAGTTTATTAAATACTAAGAGTTTACTGAAATCCTGGAGGTAAACAGGTGACATGTAAACTTTAATGTCCCTCGTTTAATCGAAAGGATTAATGATGAATTAACTAACCACAGCACGGATTTTTTTTATGGGACTTCGTAAAGCTATTTGCAAGAAAAAAAAATCCAATACCAAGTTTCAAATTATATAAAAAGTGAGAATAACTCATATGTTTTTCAAATAAGCCAGTCTAGCAGCCTCGGTGGCCTTGAGGAAGGTATGACGACTGATAAAGTTTCGTTCACCTGTGTTGATTGTACATAGGAACTAGACTGACACAATGTAAACAAATGCCCCTTAACAAAACAGACGCGCATCTGGATGCACCTGGAGGTCGTTCCGGGGGTCAACGGCCCCGCGGCCCTGTCTTTGCCCAGGCTTCCCAATGGATCAGATCCTGATCAACCCGGTTCTTACTGTTGGCCGCACGTAATCCAACATACGAACCACAGCCCGGTTCACCGGGTACTAGCTTAGGTGCCTTTTATTTGATAAATTTCTCCCAAGTAAAGATACACAGATGATGAACATGTGTGTCATTCATCAACTTGTAGTTATTTTATACCGATTTGAGCACATTCCGATATTTAGGGATCCAAAATGACTCATGTTTAACAAAAGTAGAAAACTGGACATAATTTGATGGTTGTAAATGCCGAGAGAGGTCTCCCCGGTGAGAGTGCGCAGGCCGGTAACATTCTCAGGAATGGCTATAAGAGCCAAGTATGGTCACTCATGAGACATGACACAAAAAAAAAACCCGACCTGTTGAAGAGCCCAAGCGTACAGATAAACCATTAAACTGCCCTATTATACGTATGAAACCCGACTACATCCATGAGAAGGAGAACAAGAACTCACGATTTATCATACGGGGTTTCATTGCCCGTTAAAATCCTTGGGAAGCCTTCGGCTGCTCGCTGTGCGGGGCTGTTGAACCACTCCTCAAGCCCCAGCAGCAAGCCCTCCGAGGGCGGCCATAGTCCCTGCTGCTGCTGCGCCTCCCGTAGTCCCTGCTGCTGCAGCGCCTCCTGTAGTCCCTGCTGCTGCTGCGCCTCCCGTAGTCCCTGCTGCTGCTGCGCCTCCCGTAGTCCCTGCTGCTGCAGCGCCTCCGTAGCTCCCTGCTGCTGCTGCGCCTCCCGTAGTCCCTGCTGCTGCTGCGCCTCCCGTAGTCCCTGCTGCTGCAGCGCCTCCCGTAGTCCCTGCTGCTGCAGCGCCTCCCGTAGTCCCTGCTGCTGCTGCGCCTCCCGTAGTCCCTGCTGCTGCAGCGCCTCCCGTAGTCCCTGCTGCTGCTTTTCCAGCGCCACAGCATTTCCCAGCACAGCCGCCATAGTCACCGTCAGTGCCAGCAGCCACCCCGTCATCTCGCTGCCCATAACTGACGGAGACAGTACACTAAACACCACCAGTACACAGTCTATTACGCTATAAAACAACCAGTTCACAAATAGCCTATTACACTATACATCACAATACACAGTATTAGTATTACTCGTAAAGAGAGCAGCAGCTCCGCGCATGTCAAGTGACTAACCACTATTAAATCTTATGAGACACCTTCTTCTCGCTCAGACTACACTTATCTTGTTTTCCCATTTTATCTCCATATCTTCCATTTGAAGATAATCGTTTTATCTAAATGCTTAACACATGCAAGTCATGTGTACAAGAGTGGCGGAGATTTCTTTCTTTATTAAACCTGTGATAAAACCTGTGATAATTCTTTTGTGGCAATCAGAATATATGAAGAATAAAAAGGCACAATACCGTGATTGGAACAATACACAAATAACCTTCACATAAGAGGCTTATGGTGAGTTTCGGTCCGACTTCTTCTACCGAGTCTTTTGCTTTCATAGGGAGTGATTTTCGTGGTGCAAGTTTGGTATTAATCCCTCTAGGATTTTCCAAGTGTATATAATCATGTATCTCTCCCGCCTGCGTTCCAGGGAGTACAGGTCGAGGAACTTCAAGCGTTTAGGTGTTTTATCGGAGTTGTGTGTGCCGTGAAGGTTCTCTGCACATTTTATAGGTCAGCAATTTCACCTGCCTTGAAAAGTACTGTTAGTATGCATATTCCTGCCTAGATAGAACAAGCGACCTGAAGAGTGTCATCATGGGCTTGACATCTCTAGTTTTGAAGGTTCTCATTATCCATCCTGTCATCTTTCTAGCATATGTGATTGATACACTGTTATGGTCTTTGAAGGTGAGACACTCTGACATGATCACTCCCAGGTCTTTTACATTAGTTTTTCGTCCTATTGTGTGGTTTCAATTTGTTTTATACTCCGATATAGTTTTAATCATTGAACTTCATACTGTTTTCTGCGGCCCATCAATGTACGACACTGTCATGCAAATTCGGGTGTCATCTGCAAAGGAAGACAGTGCTGTGGCTTATCACTACTATCAAAACTAAGCACTAAACCCACAAGAGATGTCCAATACGTAAGCCTAACATCAAGGAGACTGTTTTCAACACGAGTCCATGGACATTGTTCATTAGAATTACGAATATGTAGCAAACGAGTGTCTTTGGGCTAGTGTCCAGGGCGTTTCAAATATCAAGGTTCAAGCCACGTTAACACACAATGACAAGACTGTTAGTCCCTTAATAACTACCAAGTGACAACAATAACCCCTACCCACTCCCCATCACCCTCCTACCAGTAACAACTACTCACTCCCAAACCCTCCACCAGCAGCCAACCCTCGACCCTTCCTCTAACGACCTTTCCCCTCCCCATAAACCACTGACGTCATCACCCCTTTCCTCCAGGTTAATGGCGCCGTTTAACCATGGAGGTCAAGAATTGTGGCGCCACTAGTCACTCCTCCGCCGTCCACCACATCAACACCTCCAGTTCTTCCAGTTCCATCAACCTCTGATAATTTAAAAAACTTTGATTACTCCAATTTCAAGGTAATTTTTGATAGATCAGCTTTGAAAATATTTAAAAAATAATTCTTTCTACAAAATGTTGAAGGAAGTATTGTAAATACATAGACTTCAAACTATTGCTTACTACAGTTCATGAATAATGTCCATACTTTTCTTTGTAGACATTGTTTTGGGGTGTTGCTGCTGGTGATGACATCTCTGAATTATTATTATTATTATTATAATCAAATAGAAGCGCTAAACCACAGGGGTTATACAGCATGACATCTCTGAAGACTTGCAGCTGCCCACAACATGGACTTCACCACACACCAGCTGCCCACAACATGGACTTCACCACACACCAGCTGCCCACAACATGGACTTCACCACACACCAGCTGCCCACAACATGGACTTCACCACACACCAGCTTATGTGTTTATATTTCCATTGTGTCGGTATTTTACACCATTTATTTCCATTATGAGTTTAGACCTGGCACCGAAGTGGCTATGGATATACGTAAAAAATAAGTGCTAGAACAATAGCTGAACAACTGTAAATAACACTAGTATAGCTATAACAATCTAGAATTATCAGTAGTGCCATAGCTGCTGCGCATCTAGAACTAGTAATGGGAGTAATAGATGAACGTCTAGAAGTGTCATCATAGTTTCAGCTTATCAGATTTACCCCTCCTGCTGAACCACCATCTTGACCCCGTCCCCTTTACTAACCCCCCCCCCCCCTACTGTTATCAGAATCACATACCTCTTGTGTCACCTCTCACAATCACCTCCCCAAAACTGACCTTTGTATCTGACAAGTAACAAAAATACTTCAAGGAGAGGAAGGTGGTACCTTGATCCCGGTTAAGGTCGCGTGATCACAACTAAGTTCACTCACTCCTCATTCAGATTAAAGCTTATTGTCTTCTAGTTCTTAGGCACTGTATGGCCCTTATGGGTTTAACGCTTCCCCGTATTAAAAATCGGCGAGTGTTTTAGCTTGATTACACTCTTCATTTATCTGGGTCATATTATCAGCTTATTGATTAAATGCTCTATATATTTAAACGCTTATTATTGAAAATTTAAGCTAAAAATTTGAAATATAAATGACTTTAACATAAAAAAATTATCTTCTATTCTAATTAGTATTAAATCTGATTTTTTATTAAAATGCGCAGCATGCAAATTAAAAATCTTGCTGCTCCCGAGCAGGAAGTCTCTAAATCTATGTTGGGGAGAGGAATTTCTAGTCTACAATCGTAGATTCCACTAAGCTAACCCTAGCCACTGCTGTGAAGACCTGTTTACAGGTCATATTTACGGTGATACATTCGTTGAAGGACTTCATCGTCGTCTCTACTGACGATGTTGAAGCTTCTGTACTCATGGACAACTCTGCTATCAAGGTCTTATAAGATCGATAATTCAGCGTTTCTTCTTCTCCATTCTTGAAGGCGAAACGATCCGTCTTTATGAAATGCCTTGATAAGATCGTCACGTCCCTATCTAATGAAGAACTGGAGACTTGCATAGAGGAATAGAACACCTGGGCCTCGGTAGACATCATTACCAAGATCTAACTGAATCTATTGAATCTATTGAATGCATCAGCGATAACTTTATAAATAAAGTTAAAATACTCCATACCTCCAAATAAAGTTTTTAAGAAAATAAAAAAAAATGGCTCTACAGAAAAACTGCCGAAATAGTAAATTCGACACAACTATCACGATGCATATAAGCTGCCTTTTTCCTTGATCTTGCCCGCCCCCCCAACACTACATTACCAAAACATACTCACGGCAACTGTCAGCAACTTTATCTTGTTTACCATGTGACATGAGATTCCGCTAGGTTCTCAGCCAATCACCATTACCATCTCCTGGCTCAGTCACATGTCAGACAGCACTGTCTACCTCTCTCCTCTTTCTCCATCGCCTATTCAACGCCATGATGCTGGGTCTAGCCCCAGCTCTTTATCTACACCTGAAGACGTTCCTCTCCAGTGCTAGTCTTCACTTATCCCCTTCATGGTGGATTAATCACATAATCTCTGAGTTAGAAAGACACGTGACCAAACACCAGGACATATTAGAAAACATTTCGGTCCTGGGATCTTGATCACTTCCCAAAAATATATATCCTAGTGTTTGCTCACGTGTCTTTTCAAACCAATTTGTCGATATTTATTACCAAGGTTTATACCACAACATCTTCACCTTCCCTGTGCTTGTGGTGTCTCCATGTCTAGTTACCTCGGTATTCGACTGAAGAAGCCTGCTATGGAGACGAAACATTCCGACAATAAAGGTACCCAGCTGTTGCATAAGTATCGTACACATCTAAACCATACCACATCTACTTGTCGGTATTGGATACCATTTTCATAATTATTCAGTGATGGTTTTAGAGTCCAAAACTTTAAGGTAAGAGCTCACCCGCCCCTTAATTCGACCCTGATCACGAGAAATTGGTAAATTTCTCTTTAGGATCTGCCACTTGACTCTCTCAGTGGAGCTATGGGGCATTTCCTGTTTAAGAGATGATTAAGACATGTGCAACTGTTGGGTATCTTTAATGTTAAATCGTTTCGCCTATACAGTAGGCTTCTTCAGTTAAATGCAGAGGCAGTAGGTGAAGTAGTGAAATGAAGATGTAAGCAGTCCATCAACCTTGGAGATATAGTATTGAGGTGTCAGTCCCTTAGCCTGGAGAAGAGACCATGGAGCTGAACTCTTCTCCAGGCTGACCACCTCAATGTTATTTCTCCAAAGTTAATGGACTGATTTCATCTTCATTTCACCACTACACCTGCTGTCTCAGTATATGACTGAGGAATCCCACTGTGTAGGAGAAACGTTACAACAATAAACACCCAAATGTTCCACATGTGTCTTTATCATACCTCGTCGGTATTTTATACCATTTTCAACACATGTCTGGGCAACCGTTGTACCTTAAGATACAAATACTCACTGAGCTAGACGGGTGATAACTCTGAAGTGTTGAGATAACAACTATCTGGTGCCTGGTACATTATACCTTCATCATGTGACTACCCACACACCCTTCATCCTCACCAGGAGCATAGCAACAGTAGGCTTCTTCAGTTGAATACAAAAGAGGCAGCAAAGAGCAGTAGACATGTAAAGTTGATTTAATTAGTTGATTACCCTTATCTTTACCTCTACTGCTTCTGCTGCCTCTTTTGTATTCGACTAAAGAAGCCTACTGTTGCGCAACACCTCGATGGAAATAAGTCATCTGACTTTTTTGGGATATACTGGAGTATACTTGGAGTATACCTGGAGAGGGTTTCGGGGACCAGCGCCCCCCGCGGCCGGGTCAGTGACCAGGCCTCCTGGTGGATCAGGGTCTGGTACACCAGTAATTTACGCTACGCATGATAATTGCACTTACATGTACCTGTGCCTAAATAAACTTACTAATGAACTTGTCAGTATTGTATACCATCATCATTCACATAAGTATACAGTGGAACCTCGGTTTTCATACGAACCTCGGTTTTCATACGAACCTCGGTTTTCATACTTCTCAGCTTGCATGTAAAAACCATAGTTATTCCCCATAAAATGTATTTTTGGGTAATATTTCCCATAAGAAATAATGTAAATCCAATTAATCCGTTCCAGACACCCAAAAGTATTAACAAAGAATACATTTTGTGGAGAATAACTGTGGTTTTACATACATGATAAGTTAGACACATGTGCAACAATAGGAATCTTCATTGCCGAAACGTTGCGTCTGAGCTTCAGGCTTCTTCAGTCGAATACAGAGATGAATTACACTTCTGAAGACAGAGTTTGTTGGAGATTGAAGTGGTGAGGTAGTGTAATGTAATCAGAAGACGCACTGATTACATCTAGGATTACATTCCGTTAAAGACGTATCTAGTCTCTGTAAAGATACATAACTATTGTACATGTGTCTTAATCATAAGAGCGAAAAAAAATGGACAAGCACTGCAGTAGGCCTACTGGTTCACGCTTGTTAGGTCATTCTCAAATAAAACCCTTTTCACTCATTTCAAAAGCCCACTGCATGGGCGAAACGTTGTCAGTAAGGGATTTCATCTTCCACGATGATTGTATACTATCTTGATGGTATACCATTGTGACTACCATTCTAATGGTATAAAATACCAGTGCTCTCCTTACATATTTGTCCAACCTCAGCGTACGTGTCCTTAAAATATTTAGAAAGGACGTAGATAAGTACTGGGTTAGAGTTGTCGACGCGTGGAACAATCTAACAAGTATAGTAATAGAAGATAAAACCTTAGGTAGCTTTAAAAAGAGATTAGACCAATATGTGAGTGAGAAGGGCTGGGTTTGATTAGTACATGAGGTGAAAGATGGTATGGGGATACCAACAACATATGGAAGACTCTTATATACAGTTCAGTACTTCAGTGGCTTATTCAGTTTTTTGTTAAATTAGACACATATGCAACACTTGGGTATCTTTATTGAGGAAACGTTTCGCCACACAGTGGCTTCATCAGTCCAATACAAAGTAGAAAGGTGTAAGGAGAGGAGGAGTTTGAGGTTATCAGTCCCTCGGCCTGGAGTCGATGTGTTCAGTCCATCAATCTTGTTAGAAGTGTAGCACAAGGCCGTAGAGGTGGCTATATGCTGTAATCAGGTGAGATGCAGCAGGAGGAGGCAGGTCATAGTGGTATCAACCACTAGTCGAAGTAGATCCTTGTCCAAAGGTTTGGACAAATGTTGAAGAATCCCTTTGTATCAAGATCCCAGAAGTTGCAGTGTCAGACAGGATGTAGATGAATGGTTCAGAGAACCGACAAGTTGTTAAATTAGACACATATGCAACACTTGGGTATCTTTATTGAGAAACGTTTCGCCACACAGTGGCTTCATCAGTCAATACAAAGTAGAAAGGTGTAAGGAGAGGAGGAGTTTGAGGTTATCAGTCCTCGGCCTGGAGTCGATGTGTTCAGTCCATCAATCTTGTTAGAAGTGTAGCACAAGGCCGTAGAGGTGGCTTATATGCTGTAATCAGGTGAGATGCAGCAGGAGGAGGCAGGTCATAGTGGTATCAACCACTAGTCGAAGTAAGTCCTTGTCCAAAGGTTTGGACAAATGTTGAAGAATCCCTTATCAAGATCCAAGAAGTTGCAGTGTCAGACAGGATGTAAGAATGGTTCAGAGAACCGACAAGTTGTTAAATTAGACACATATGCAACACTTGGGTATCTTTATTGAGAAACGTTTCGCCACACGTGGCTTCATCAGTCAATACAAGTAGAGAAGGTGTAGGAGAGGAGGAGTTTGAGGTTATCAGTCCTCGCCTGGAGTCGATGTGTTCAGTCCATCAATCTTGTTAGAAGTGTAGCACAAGGCCGTAGAGGTGGCTATATGCTGTAATCTACTTTGTATTGGACTGATGAAGCCACTGTGTGGCAGACGTTTCCTCAATAAAGATACCCAAGTGTTGCATATGTGTCTAATTTAACAACTTGTCGGTTCTCTGAACCATTCATCACATCCTGTCTGACACTGCAACTTCTTGGGATCTTGATACAAAGGGATTCTTCAACATTTGTCCAAACCTTTGGACAAGGACTTACTCGACTAGTGGTTGATACCACTATGACCTGCCTCTCTGCTGCATCTCACCTGATTACAGCATATAAGCCACCTCTACGGCCTTGTCTCACTTCTAACAAGATTGATGGACTGAACAAACGACTCCAGGCCGAGGGACTGATAACCTCAAACTCCTCCTCTCCTTACACCTTTCTACTTTGTATTGGACTGATGAAGCCACTGTGTGGCGAAACGTTTCCTCAATAAGATACCCAAGTGTTGCATATGTCTATTAAAACTTGTGGTTCTCTGAACCATTCATCTACATCTGTCTGACACTGCCTTCTTGGGATCTTGATAAAGGATTCTTCAACATTGTCAAACCTTTGGACAGGACTTACTGACTGTGGTTGATCCACATGACCTGCCTCCTCCTGCGCATCTCACCTGATTACAGCATATAAGCCACCTCTACGGCCTTGTGCTACACTTCTAACAAGATTGATGGACTGAACACATCGACTCCAGGCCGAGGGACTGATAACCTCAAACTCCTCCTCTCCTTACACCTTTCTACTTTGTATTGGACTGATGAAGCCACTGTGTGGCGAAACGTTTCCTCAATAAAGATACCCAAGTGTTGCATATGTGTCTAATTTAACAACTTGTCGGTTCTCTGAACCATTCATCTACATCCTGTCTGACACTGCAACTTCTTGGGATCTTGATACAAAGGGATTCTTCAACATTTGTCCAAACCTTTGGACAAGGACTTACTTCGACTAGTGGTTGATACCACTATGACCTGCCTCCTCCTGCTGCATCTCACCTGATTACAGCATATAAGCCACCTCTACGGCCTTGTGCTACACTTCTAACAAGATTGATGGACTGAACACATCGACTCCAGGCCGAGGACTGATAACCTCAAACTCCTCCTCTCCTTACACCTTTCTACTTTGTATTGGACTGATGAAGCCACTGTGTGGCGAACGTTTCCTCAATAAAGATACCCAAGTGTTGCATATGTGTCTAATTTAACAACTTGTCGGTTCTCTGAACCATTCATTCATCTACACTGCAGCTTCTTAGGACTGAAAAAGTCACTTCGTGACGAAACGTTTCCATTTAATAAAATGCCTCTGAACTGTACATAAAAATTGAAGACTGAACACACTTAGGCAGACTATATGAAATCTTTATTAACTGATACGTTGCCGCCAACAAGTGTGCATATTCATCCCAGTCAATACAAAGCAGAGAGGTGTAAGGAGAGGAAGGATTTGAGGCTAATCATCCCTCGTTATGTGGCTTTGGGAAAAGGATGGACCAGTGGGTGGGAATGGTTAATTTTAGAGAAAAACCTGTTTTGTATGGGCCAGTAGGCCTGCTGCAGTGTTGCTAAATTATTATGTTCTTATATATTTCAAAAGCGCTCATCTCATTATACATATACTGAGATGCAAACCTCTCAGTATAAATATACTGATCCACACATCTCAGTGTATATACACTGAAACATACACATCTGTCAGTGTACATATACTGAGAGGTACACACCTCTCGGTGTACATATACTGAGAGATAAGCATCTGTCGGTGTACATATACTGAGAGGTACACACCTCTCGGTGTACATATACTGAGAGATACACATCTCTTAGTGTACATATACTGAGGTACACACACCTCAGTGTACATATACTGAGAGATAAGCATCTGTCAGTGTACATATACTGAGGTACACACACCTCAGTGTACATATACTGAGGAACACACCTCAGTGTACATATACTGAGGTACACACCTCAGTGTACATATACTGAGGAACACACCTCAGTGTACATATACTGAGAGATACACAACTCCAGTGTATATACACAGAATTACACTCCACTCGATATTATATTGTTATTATCATTATTATTGAGACACTTATGCAACACTTGGGTATCTTTATTGAGGAAACGTTTCGCCACACAGTGGCTTCATCAGTCCATACAAAGGAGAATGGTGAAGAACAGGAGGCGTTTGAGGTAATCAGTTCCTCAGCCTTGAGTCGATATTGTCAGTCCATCAATCTTGAAAAGATTACAGCATATGTGCTAGGAAGTGGCTTATATACTGGGATCTTGATACAAACAATTCTTCAACACTTGTCCAACCTTTGAGACTTACACATTTGGATTTGTCAAGTGTGACACCACCTACGACTGCTGCACCTCACCTGTCTACAGTATATAAGTCACTTCTTCACACATATGCTGTATTCTTTTCAAGATTGATGGACTGATTACATCGACTCAAGGTTGAGGGACTGATTACCTCAAACTCCTCCTGTTCTTCACCATTCTCCTTTGTATGGACTGATGAAGCCACTGTGTAGCGAAACGTTTCTTCAATAAAGATTCAACTTGTTGGTTTTAAACCATTTATCATAATATTATTATTATTGATGTTATCATTATTATTTTAGTTATTATTATTATTAATATTGGTGTTATATTATTATTATTTTAGTTATTATTATTATTAATAGTGATTGTATCATTATTATTTTAGTTGTTATTATTATTATTAATATTGATGTTATCATTATTATTTTAGTTATTATTATTATAATTATTATTAATATTGATGTTATTATTATTATTTAGTTATTATTATAATTATTATTAATAATATTGATGTTATCATTATTATTATTTTAGTTATTATTATTAATATTGATGTTATCATTATTATTTTAGTTATGATTATTATTATTATGATCATAGGGAGCTTTAAATCTGTAGGGGTTATACAGCGCCTGAGATAATAGGAGGTATTCAGGTTTGATCCATTTCCTTTGATCAAGAGCCCCTTTATTGGGATATTGAGGCGTCCACATTTACAAAATAAATTTATTGAAGTTAAAGAATTTATCCTACAAAATATAAATACAGTTTGATCCAAGTGAGAGGAGAATAGCTGCAATTCCTTGGATCAAGAGCCCTGATTATCATCTACCAAGGTTGTAGATCACTTCACCCTGACGTCTACCCGATGGTAGATTGTTAGAGACTGGCGTCTACCACGTGGAAGATTACAGGCTGTAGTGTTGGTGACTGTTACAGGTGTTGCTGGTTGTTACAGGTGTTGCTGGTTGTTACAGGTGTTGCTGGTTGTTACAGGTGTTGCTGGTTGTTACGCTGCTGACTGTTACAGGTGTTGCTCGTTGTTACAGCTGCTGTTGTTGTCACAGCTGCTGCTGTTGCTGGTTGTTCACAGATTACACACAGCTTTTTATCTGACGATAATCGAGGCTAAATCCTATATTTCCCCCGTCAAGAACCTCGTCAGCATCTGTCCTCACGTACATCACGAATGGCTGAGAAGTGGCTGAAAACGAATGAAGACATATATACATAAATACACCGAGATGTATATATCACACAGTGTATATACACTGAGAGATTATCTTAATCCCTGTTTTAGGGATTAAAGTATTCTTAACTGGTGGTGAACAGGTTCCACGTGGGTTTTGTTAGATGTATAAGAAATGATTTGTGAAATAGTTGATAACTAGTCTCAAGAATAGTATATGTGGAGGCGGATACGCCTCCACATATACTATGCTGACTCTGTATTCAACTGAAGAAGTCTACTGAGAAGGCGAAACGCTTCGAAATAAAGATAACTAACTCTTGGACACGTGTCTTACTTATCAAAGGAGTTGATAGCTAGGTGAGGGAGATGACAACATGGCCAGGAAATGAGTAAAGTATTTACTAAGAACAAAAAGGCACAATACCGTGAGTGGAACAATACATAACCAGTACATAGAAGGGACAAGCTTATGACGATCACTACTTTCCCTATTTACTACTACTTCTACTACCAGCATTACCTCTACCACTACTTCTCTATGGTTTTCTTCCTCTCTCTCTATATATATATATATATATATATATATATATATATATATATATATATATATATATATATATATATATATATATATATATATATATATATATATTAACACATAAGCCGTTTCCACCAAGGCAGGGTGGCCCGACAAAGAAAAACTTTCATCATCATTCACTCCATCACTGTCTTGCCAGAGGGGCGCTTACACTGCAGCTACAAAATTTCAACATTAACACCCCTCCTTCAGAGTGCCGGCACTGTACTTCCCATCTCCAGGAATCAAGTCCGGCCTGCCGGTTTCCCTGAAACCCTTCATAAATGTTACCTTGCCTACACTCCAACAGCACGTCAAGTCCTAAAAAACATTTGTCTCCATTCGCTCCTATCTAACACGCTCACGCACGCTTGCTGGAAGTCCAAGCCCCTCGCACACAAAGCCTATTTTACCCACTCCCTCCAACCTTTTCTTGGCCGACTCCTACCCCGCCTTCCCTCCACTACAGATTTATACACTCTCGAAGTCATTCTATTTTGTTCCATCCTCTCTATATGTCCAAACCATCTCAACAACCCCTCCTCAGCTCTCTGGATAATAGTTTTGGTAATCCCGCACCTGCTCCTAATCTCCAAACTACGGATTCTCTGCATTATATTCACACCTCACATTGCCCTCAGACACGACATCTCCACTGCCTCCAGCCTTCTCCTTGTTGCAACATTCACAACCCATGTCTCACACCCATACAAGAGTGTTGGTATAACTATACTCTCATACATTCCCCTCTTTGCTTTCATGGATAAGGTTCTCTGCCTCCACAAGCTCCTCAGTGCACCACTCACCTTTTTTCCCTCGTTAATTCTATGATTCACCTCATCCTTCATATACCAATCTGCTGACACATCCACTCCCAAATATATGAACACATTCACCTCCTCCATACTCTCTCCCTCCAATCTGATATCCAATCTTCCGTTATCTATTTTTTTTGTTATCCTCATCACCTTACTCTTTCCTATATTCACTTTTAATTTCCTTCTTTTACATACCCTACCAAACTCGTCCACCAACCTCTGCAACTTCTCTTCAGTATCCCCCAAAAGCATAGTGACATCAGCAAAGAGCAACTGTGACAACTCCCACTTTGTGTTAGATTCTTTATCTTTTAACCCCACACCTCTTGCCAACACCCGAGCATTCACTTCTCTTACAACTCCATCTATAAATATACTGAACAACCACAGTGACATCACACATCCCTGTCTAAGGCCTACTTTTACTGTGAAATAATTTCCCTCTCGCCTACATACTCTAACCTGAACCTCACTATCTTCGTATATTATATATATATATATATATATATATATATATATATATATATATATATATATATATATATATATATATATATATATTCCTGTGGAATAAACTCAGTAGTTATAATCATAACCATAATTTTTGAAAGGGGTGGACTAGTAAGCCAGTGGAAGGCCTCAGTCAGATGACCAAAAGCACCAGCTGTGGGTCATCATATGACTATGACCCGCGCCAGGAAACACTTGTCCTGTTTCCTGACGAACCTTACCTGACCTAACCTTCATGTGTCAGTGTGACTTGTAAATTGAGTAGGACCCAACGTTGTCAAAAGCTTCTCTGTCCTATGTACGGGTTACTTGTTTATTTACTTACTGGTGACGGAGTTTGGGAAGCCAAGACCGCAGTATCTGTCTGCCGGGAAAAGTGTAGGGTCAAGCTCGTTCTTGGTATACCTGCCACCGGGAATGATCACGTAGTCTGTGGTGCAATTGCTGTCAAAGTCGCCTGCGTCGAAGGTACCTGTATACAATCTATATTTAGTCAAAATCTACAAGCAAAAGCTGGTTCAATTTGATGACGCATCTGTTAAAAGGTTGGTTACACTCTGAAGGAGGGGTGTTAATGTTGCAGTTTTATAACTGTAGTGTAAATCACCCCTCTGGCAAGACAGTGATGGAGTGAATGATGAAAGTTTTTCTTTTTCTGGCCACCCTGCCTTGGTGGGAATCGGCTGATGTGTTAATAAAATAATATATATATATATATATATATATATATATATATATATATATATATATATATATATATATATATTATTGTACTCACGAACGAGTGGTATTGATCAATAAAAACTGCGACTAGCCAAGAGTCGAACCCATGCTGCCTTGGCCCACCTCATGGTGGATTAGAGCGTCATGAGTTTTCGCTCACCATGAGGTGGGCCAAAGCAGCATGGGTTTGACTACTTGGCTAGTCGCAGTGTTGTTATTGATCAATACCACTCGTTTGTGGGTACAATAATATAAAATACTGCTCGTTGGGCTAGGACACCAATCAGGGAGTAGAATGAAATTACCTCAGAAGCATCCACACCACCGTATGTCCTCGGATGACGGGTACAACATCTAGCTTGGCTGGATGCGTCAATCTTGAGGATTATGTGGTCCCGTGGACTAGAGCGTCATAAGTTTTCGTTCACCATGAGGTGAGCCAAAGCACCATGGGTTCGAGTCCTTGGCTAGTCACAGTGTTGAATGTGCGTGGATGTAGTGCGGATGATAAGAAAGAGATGATTGCTAATGTTATGAATGGAAAGAAGTTAGATGTCCTGGCCCTAAGCGAAACAAAGCTGAAGGGGTTAGGCGAGTTTCAGTGGAGAGAAATAAATGGGATTAAGTCAGGAGTATCTGAGAGAGTAAGAGCTAAGGAAGGGGTAGCAATAATGTTGAAGGATCAGTTATGGAGAGAGAAGAGGGAACATAAATGTATAAATTCAAGGATTATGTGGATTAAAATAAGGGTCAGATGTGAAAAGTGGGTCTTAATAAGTGCGTATGCACCTAGAGAAGAGAGGAGTGTAGAGGAGAGAGAGAGAATTTGCGAGATGTTAAGCAAGTGTGTAGGAACTATTGAGCCAAGTGAGAGAGTAATCGTGGTAGGGGACCTGAATGCTAAAGTGGGAGAAACGTGCAGAGAGGGTGTGGTAGGTAAGTTTGGGGTGCCAGGTGTAAATGATAATGGGGAGCATTTGATTTAACTTTGTATAGAAAGGGGTTTAGTTATAGGTAATACATATTTCAAGAAAAAGAGGATAAATAAGTATACAAGTTATGATGTAGGGCGAAATGACAGTAGTTTGTTGGACTACATATTGATAGATAAAAGACTGTTGGGTAGACTTCAGGATGTACATGTTTATAGAGGGGCAACAGATATATCAGATCACTTTTTAGTTGTAGCTACAGTGAGAGTAAAAGGTAGATGGGATACAAGGAGAATGGAAACAGCAAGTAAGAGAGAAGTGAAGATTTATAAACTAAAGGAGGAGGCGGTTAAGGTAAGATATAAACAACTGTTGGAGGACAGATGGGCTAGTGAGAGTATAGGCAGTGGGGTATAAGAGTAAGTTTAAGAATATAGTGTTAGAGTGTTCAGCAGAAGTTTCTGGTTATAGGAAAGTGAGTGCGGGAGGGAAGAAGAGCGATTGGTGGAATGAGGACGTAAGAGAGAAAAAGTTAGCATATGAGAGATTTTTACAAAGTAGAAGTGATGTAAGAAGGGAGGAGTATATGGAGAGAAAAAGAGAGGTTAAGAAAATGGTGAAGCAATGTAAAAAGAGAGCAAAGGAGAGGGTGGGTGACATGTTATCAACAAATTTTGTTGAAAATAACAAAACGTTTTTGAGTGAGATTAATAAGTTGAGAAAGCCTAGGGAAAGAATGGATTTGTCAGTTAAAAATAGGAGAGGAGAGTTATTAAATGGAGAGTTAGAGGTATCGGGAAGATAGAGGGAATATTTGGAGGAATTGTTAAATGTTGATGAAGATAGGGAAGCTGTGATTTCGTGTATAGGGCAAGGAGGAATAACATCTTATAGGAGTGACGAAGAACCAGTTGTGAGTGTGAGTGAAGTTCGTGAGGCAGTGAGTAGAATGAAAGGGGGTAAAGCAGCTGGGATTGATGGGATAAAGATAGAAATGTTAAAGGCAGGTGGGGATATAGTTTTAGAGTGGTTAGTGTTTTTATTTAATAAATGTATGGAAGAGGGTAAGGTACCTAGGGATTGGCAGACAACATGCATAGTTCCTTTGTATAAAGGCAAAGGGGACAAAAGAGAGTGTAGAAATTATAGGGGAATAAGTATGTTGAGCATACCTGGTAAAGTGTATTGTAGAGTTATTATTGAAAGAATTAAGAATAAGACGGAGAGCAGGATAGCAGATGAACAAGGAGGCTTTAGGAAGGGTAGGGGATGTGTAGACCAAGTGTTTGCAGTGAAACATATAGGTGAACAATATTTAGATAAGGGTAAAGAGGTGTTTGTGGCAATTATGGATTTGGAAAAGGCATATGATAGGGTGGATAGGGGGGCAATGTGGCAGATGTTGCAAATGTATGGAATAGGAGGTAGGTTATTGAAAGCGGTGAAAAGTTTTTACGAGGATATTGAGGCTCAGGTTAGAGTATGTAGGCGAGAGGGAGATTATTTTCCAGTAAAAGTAGGCCTTAGACAGGGATGTGTGATGTCACCGTGGTTGTTCAATATATTTATAGATGGAGTTGTAAGATAAGTGAATGCTCGGGTGTTGGCAAGAGGTGTGGGGTTAAAAGATAAAGAATCTAACACAAAGTGGGAGTTGTCACAGTTGCTTTTTGCTGATGACACTGTGCTTTTGGGGGATTCTGAAGAGAAGTTGCAGAGGTTGGTAGATGAGTTTGGTAGGGTATGTAAAAGGAAATTAAAAGTGAATATAGGAAAGAGTAAGGTGATGAGGATAACAAAAAAAATTAGATAACGGAAGATTGGATATCAGATTGGAGGGAGAGAGTATGGAGGAGGTGAATGTGTTCAGATATTTGGGAGTGGATGTGTCAGCAGATGGGTCTATGAAGGATGAGGTGAATCATTGAATTAACGAGGGGAAAAAGATGAGTGGTGCTCTGAGGAGCTTGTGGAGGCAGAGAACTTTATCCATGAAAGCAAAGAGGGGGAATATATGAGTGTATAGTTATAACAACACTCTCGTATGGCTGTGAGACATGGGTTGTGAATGTTGCAACAAGGAGAAGACTGGAGGCAGTGGGGATGTCATGTCTGAGGGCAATGTGTGGTGTGAATATAATTCAGAGAATCCGTAGTTTGGAGATTAGGAGGAGGTGTGGGATTACCAAAACTATTATCCAGAGGGCTGAGGAGGGGTTATTGAGATGGTTTGGACATATAGAGAGGATGGAACAAAATAGAATGACTTCGAGAGTGTATAAATCTGTAGTGGAGGGAAGGCGGGGTAGGGGTCGGCCAAGAAAAGGTTGGAGGGAGGGGGTAAAAGAGGCTTTGTGTGCGAGGTGCTTGGACTTCCAGCAAGCGTGCGTGAGCGTGTTAGATAGGAACGAATGGAGACAAATGGTTTTTAGGACTTGACGTGCTGTTGGAGTGTAGGCAAGGTAACATTTATGAAGGGTTTCAGGGAAACCGGCAGGCCGGCCTTGATTCCTGGAGATGGGAAGTACAGTGCCGGCACTCTGAAGGAGGGGTGACGATATGTCCTGACAGGATATATCGTTGGCAGCATTTACAAGCAAGGCTGAAATATGTCTTGACTCGGGGTGTTAATGTTGTAGTTTTGTAGCTGCAGTGTAAGCGCCCCTCTGGCAAGACAGTGATGGAGTGAATGATGATGAAAGTTTTTCTTTGTCAGGCCACCCTGCCTTGGTGGGGAACGGCCTATTAATAAAGTATATATATAAAATAAATATATATATATATATATATATATATATATATATATATATATATATATATATATATATATATTCAACACGTCGGTCGTCTCCCACCGAGGCAGGGTGACCCAAAAAGAAAGAAAATCCCAAAAAAGAAAAACTTTCATCATTATTCAACACTTTCACCACACTCATACATTATCACTGTCTTTGCAGAGGCGCTCAGATACGACAGTTTAGAAGTCCCTCCAAACTGCCAATATCCCAAACTCCTCCTTTAAAGTGCAGGCATTGTACTTCCCATTTCCAGGACTCAAGTTCGGCTAACCGGTTTCCCTGAATCCCTTCACAAAATATTACCCTGCTCACACTCCAACAGCTTGCACTGCATTAAAATGTTTTATAATGATATGATGTCTGACAGCAGGCTGGTGACAGCTGTCATGTCACTATTGTTGTGGTTGCTAGGTTATTACCAAATATTTAATGACAATGGGCTTCAAGCTGATGTTGGGAGAGTGCAACAGAACACGGATTAGACAGATTCTCCCTTACTGACTCTGTTACTAATTTTGTCTCCTGTCACCAGTGTCGGACGGAACTCGGACCTACATTTTTGGGGTCCTGAAGTTTGAACTGTTATGGAGCCCCTTCACAACCAGCAACGGTTAGGCCTACATCATACTTTAATAAGCTTTTAATTTTTATTTTAACTATTATTTTGTAATTATTTACACTATATTATTAATATTTTTAATAACCCTTCTCATACAGTAGACTCAAAATTTTTTAGCAATGTGGAGTAAAGTAGCTTCTCTAGGCGCCTTCCGGGATTAGGGGCCCTGAAACCCGTAATCATTAGTTTCATAGTAGATCCTCCCCTGTCTATCACACTCCCAACATCACCTACCCATCGCGCTGGCATTGACCTGATTACCTCATGATTCTAATGTTCTTTCCCTTTATTTCACGTCTATGTGAGATTCTTACCGATGATGTTGGGGTCCACAGCTCCGACGACGCTCGTGACGGTGAAGGAAAATTTGCCCAAGACTGTATTTCGTTTGTATGTGATGCCACAGTAATTATCAGCTCTTTTGATGCACACACCGTAGTCCTGGTTAGCCAGCTGCCTCGTTTCTGCAACAATATCAACAACCACTTGATTACAGAAAGGACAACTGCCATGAGATAGCAGATGCCGGATAAGAGACATATCGTATTTTCCGGCATATAAGGCGCGCCTTTTTTCCCACAAAAAGACTTTGAGAATTACCCTGCGCCTTATATGCTCAAGGTTAGGGGTCAAGGGTAGGCTTTATGTTGCGCTTTAGCGTAAAGTAACAGGGTAATTAACCCTTGAATATGATTACTGACTTACCGTTACGATACTTGTGTTGTGCGTCTTATATGCCGGAAAATACGTTACGTCGTATGGTGTATACATAGGAGTATAATATCAAGATAGGTGTATATGGGAAAAAACAGATATCAGAACTTAATATGCATCACTTAGTTATCCTATTAAATAAGTCTTTTGATTATTATGATCAACGAGAAACGCTAAATATACACCACTTGGAAAATGACTGGTAATCAGGTTTAATTCAAGAGAGATTAACACCCTTTCATGAATTTACCTCTTGATGGACGACAACCTTGAGACTGTGGATAGAGTTAGTTCGATAAGAGGATTGATTTAATATTGCTTGGTATCTGGCTGTTGCAGTGCTTCTCTGGTACTGTTATTCTCTTCATGCCTTGTGATCTTTCTCTTCATCTGTGGCAAACAAGACTATGGTGGCCGAAATGGTTTGCCGATGCACTGCCAGAAATTCACTTATGTTCAGAGAGGATAGGGGCGGTAAAGCAAAGGTTTACACTAATATGAATGGTCTGAAAGTCGAGGCGGGTTACTAGGAAGGAATTAGGGACAATCAGTAGAAAAATCACTCGCTTGTCCTCCCCTGACACATTCACAAGCATACACAAAAACTGATAAAGCCACTGGTTAGCGAAACGTCTTCATAATCAAGATACCCAGGTGTTGCACATGTGTCTTATTCGTCAACTGTCACGGTTCTTGGTGCCATGAACTCAGCACCTGTGTACCATATCATAACCATTAACTGTCACGGTTCTTGGTGTCATGAACTCAGCACCTGTGTACCATATCATAACCATCAACTGTCACGGTTCTTGGTGTCATGAACTCAGCACCTGTGTACCATATCATAACCATTAACTGTCACGGTTCTTGGTGTCATGAACTCAGCACCTGTGTACCATATCATAACCATCAACTGTCACGGTTCTTGGTGTCATGAACTCAGCACCTGTGTACCATATCATAACCATCAACTGTCACGGTTCTTGGTGTCATGAACTCAGCACCTGTGTACCACATCATAACCATCAACTGTCACGGTTCTTGGTGTCATGAACTCAGCACCTGTGTACCACATCTCACTCTCTAGTCACGAAATCCACTCAATTTAAAGTCATTGCCAGATACTGTTTGTTAACAGATCTACATCCTGTCAAATTATCGTACCTCAACTAACTTAGAAAACCAAATACCATCTACTCCTTTACATCATTTGATATCACATTAATTAGAAAGTAGCTGATGTTATATAATTTTTCTGGCCAACTTTTATTAAACTGGCAGTTTTGCTTACATTATCACCCACCTGTGACGGGAATGTTGGTGAGAGGGAAGTTAAAACTTTTAATTGTGCCAGCAGTCGCTGTGTAGTATTGTAGGCAGCCTTCAGGTGCTGTGCAAACATAATAATAATAATAATAATAATAATAATAATAATAATAGCAATATTATTAATATAACTACTACTAATAATAAGAATAAGAATATAGTAATAGTTATAACAACAACAAAATACTAAAATCATGAATTTTGTGGAAAATATGACTAAATGAAAAATTTTCTTACAAAGGACAACTCAGTAGAAGAAGTATTAGATACCATGACTCGAGCAACGAGTCATGGTATCTAATACATTTATACAGCAGCCATTGACACCTACATGAGACATGAGCTAGGGCATTTCATGAGACATGACAATCTAATGAAGAAACATGAAGCCTCACCTCTATACTTGGAGACATGAGCTAGTTTATTTCATCAGACATGAGAATCTAATCCAGGGACATGAAGTCTCACCTCTGTACCTGGAGTCACAGGCGATTTGTGTGATCTTAATATTCCAGGTGTTAGTCTTGAGAGATATGATCAAGCGGTCGATAGTAACCTTCACTGGACCTCCCTTCGGGTCTACATCGTAGTAAACTGAAGTAAAGAATATATTTAGTTGTCACCTATAATAATAAGAATTACAATAACAACAATAATAATAATAATAATAATAATAAAAATAATATCTTTATTTCTACAAGTACATGTACAAGGTATACAGACCATAGCTGACATCACTGACATACTGCTATATAGAAAGACCCTTGTTATGCACAGCATTTCGGGCAAATTAGGTCAATTTTGACCCAGGATGCGACCCACACCAGTCCACTAACACCCAGGTACCTATTTTACTGCTAGGTGAACATGGACAGCAGGTGTCTTATGGAAACACGTCCTAATGTTTTTCCGTACCGAAAAATATATGGAAAAGGACACTTATGTATAGTTCAGGGCATTTATTAGAGGAAACAGGGTAGCACATAGTGTCAATGTGAGGGTGTAAAAAAAAACCATACCACGGGTGGGGTTAGAACTCGTGATCAGAGAGTCTCAAAACTCCAGAGTTTTGAATTTTGAGACTCTCTGACCGCGAGTTCTAACCCCACCCACCCGTGGTATGGTTTTTTTTACACCCTCACATTGACACTATGTGCTACCCTGTTTCACCTAGCAGAGGAAACGTTTCGCAACGAGAAACCACTCGTGGCGAAACGTTTCTTCTAATAAATGTCCTGAACTTACATAAGTGCGCGCGTGTGTGTACTCACCTATTTGTGGTTGCAGGGGTCGAGACTCAACTCCTGGCCCCGCCTTTTCACTGACCGTGTGTGTGTGTGTGTAAGAGTCCATCAGTGTTCGGTATTATAAATGCTTTGTTATTTGTGTAGTTTAAGGGTTTAGCCTAAATTAAAATAAACTAAATACAGCTCTGGAAATTACAGTTTGTAATTGGGGAATATTACAGTGTAGTTCTTGGTTTATAATGAGGGAATATTACAGTGCAGTCCTTGGTTTATTTTAAGGGAATATTACAATGGAGTCCTTGGTTTATTTTAGGTTAATATTACAATGGAGTCCTTGGTTTATTTTAGGGGAATATTACAGTGCAGTCCTTGGTTTATTTTAGGGGAATATTACAATGCAGAACCTGGTTTATTTTAGGGGAATATTACAATGCAGTCCTTGGTTTATTTTAAGGGAATATTACAATGGAGTCCTTGGTTTATTTTAGGGGAATATTACAATGGAGTCCTTGGTTTATTTTAGGGGAATATTACAATGGAGTCCTTGGTTTATTTTAGGGGAATATTACAGTGGAGTCCTTGGTTTATTTTAGGGGAATATTACAGTGCAGTCCTTGGTTTATTTTAGGGGAATATTACAATGCAGAACCTGGTTTATTTTAGGGGAATATTACAGTGCAGTCCTTGGTTTATTTTAGGGGAATATTACAATGGAGTCCTTGGTTTATTTTAGGGGAATATTACAGTGGAGTCCTTGGTTTATTTTAAGGGAATATTACAATGGAGTCCTTGGTTTATTTTAGGGGAATATTACAGTGGAGTCCTTGGTTTATTTTAGGGGAATATAACAGTGCAGTCCTTGGTTTTATAACTGCGTATTCCAATCATATTCTCCTTATTTTCTCTTGTATTTATGCAGTTAAGAAACTGATGCTTCTTGTGCCTCCAATAATCTGTTTCACAATTTACAGACATATTCACTTGTGTGGAACAATGTTAGTGCCATGGCCGGACAGATGACCACCGGACACTTGGCCGACAGACATCTGACCGAAGGACAATTGGCAGAACGGATAATTAGGCTAGGTTAGGTTAGGTGATAAATGCCATTTCTGCCATATGTTCATTCGGTGAAAAGTTCGTTCGGTGAAATGTCCTTCGGTGAAAGGTCTGTCGGCGAAGTGTCCGAGAGAAGTTAGTACCATATATTTTGGTAACTCTCCTGTTCAACTGTCTCCCAGCATACATAAGGGGGATTACCAATAGACCCCTGGCTGTCTTCAAGAAGACATTGGACAGGAACCTAAAGTCAGTACCTGACCAACTGGGCTGTGGTTCGTACGTCAGTTTGCTTGCGGCCAGCAGTAACAGCCTGGTTGATCAGACCCTGATCCACCACGAGGCCTGGTCTCAGACCAAGCCGTGGGGGCGTTGACCCCTGAAACCCTCTCCAGGTATACTCCAGGTATACCTCGTCATTCACTGTCTTCTCTATATGTATTTCTACAGACTTCAGATTATGTCCTTTTATTCCATTGATAAAGCGACTGGATGGCGAAACGTCTACAAAAGTATACGGAGATGTTGCACATGTTGGTGTTGCAAATCCCAGGAACATCTAATCACTGCTGGTATTACATGTCCAGGAAATACACAGATAACTCGCACATAGGAAAGAGAAGCTTACGACGTTTTGGTTCAACTTGGACCATTAACTAGTCGCCCTAACACACGAAGGATAGGGAGCCGGTATATAAACAAGAGGAGGACAGGGACAGGATAAAGAGAGAAAGAAATATCCACGCACTCTTGTGGTCTCTGTTGGTGCTACATATCTTGGAAACATTTAGTCACTATGTTGACTATATCTACTCATGGTGGTGGCCACTGTTGGTATTTCACATCCTGTCAACATTTACTCACTGTATTGGTAATATCTATTCACTTTATTGGCAATATCTACTTTATTGGTCACATGTACTCACTGTGTTGGCCACTGTTGGAGCCACAAATCATGGGAACATTGGACACTCCTCCGGTCACAGCCAGAAAATCGGTGGCACAGTTGCCATTACTATCTGGTTGACTGAGCTCAAGAGAGATAAAGTCGAGCCTCATCTGACATATGTTGTTGTTCATGTGGTTGATGGTTAGTGTGCAGGCTCCCAGCTCCGTGTTGCTGGCGCTGGGGTTGACGAAGTGTGTGTTGTTGAGGCTCGATGTAGCCTTACAAGTTCTTGTGGCTGGTGGGGAGAGAATAGGAGGTAAATCACATGTCGATAATTACTAAAATAATGATAAAGATTCCTAGTGTTGTGGATGCGTCTTATTTATCAACTGGTAGGTATTGTATACCAGTTGTAATAAATCTTATTTAGGCTCGTCCATGCCTTACATGTCCTATTTTGTGACATTTAGAAATACTGCAAAATAACCACTGTTTAAAAAATATTGAATTTCCAAGGGCTTTCGTGATTTGTTACATTATCAAGGAACTGTCAGTTCGTTGACAATATAAGAAATCACGTAAGCTCTTGAAAAATCAATATTTTTTCACCTGTTTACTGTGATCTTATTGCATTTAGAAGTCTTGTTATTTAAGTTTCTTTAGAACATAAGGATTGAGAAACACTGTACCCATACTGGGCAGGTCCTTCTTGAATATAAATCTTCAAACTGAAGTATTTGTCCAACATTTAATAATACCCAAGATTTTACCTTTGATAACCACACTAACCCATTCTGTGAAAGTCCCATTCAAATCCAGTCCTTCTCATGTACTTATCTACCCTATTTTTAAAGCTATCTAATGTTTCACCTTTAGTGACCATACTAAAAAGATTATTCCACTTATCAACGACTCTATTTCTGAACTAATATTTTCCAATATCCTTTCAAAAATCAAGACTTGTCCAATTTGAATTTATTTTGTCATCTTTCTTAATTGGATATATGATACTATAACAAAGTTTTACTCTCCTGTGTTGCACTGCCTTACAAGACACAACAGCTTGAGGGTCACTCAGGGAATGACCTTCAGAGACAGTGTTGATGTGTACTTACTTACGCAACAGACGGCCAGTCCTTTAACACAGGTGCCCTTAGACACTCCTCCAGACTTAGTACACTGGTAAGACGACATACAAGTGCCCAGAGTATTCGTAGTGTCAGTGGTAATGCACTGCGTAGCTGGAATCTGCGCCAAGATGAACACTGCCAATATAAAGTGATGTCCATATATATATATATATATATATATATATATATATATATATATATATATATATATATATATATATATGCGCAACTAGTGTGTTCACTGTTTTTGATAGTCATGTCAAAAATATAGTTTATATAGTCATATTGAAAAAAAATACTGCTTTTGATAGTCACATTGAAATAAAAAGTATATTACTTCATCATAGCTGGTGATTAAGTTTTATGTGTGAGACAGAATGATGGTAAGGCTATAGTGCACCTCAAAAACTAGTATCGTGGTCTATGGGGCACTCCAAAACTTAGAATCCTAGGACACTCCAATATGTAAATTCGTATGCAAATTAAAAATTAAAAGTTCTACGTTCGTTAATTAAGACCCTAAATCGTGTTTAAGGAATAATTTGCTTAAAATGCTGGAGCATGATAATTTGATCATAAGTATGAATAAATCATTGATGAGTTGAAGATGGTGTTGCGGAGGTGTTGAAGATGGTGTTGCGGAGGTGTTGAAGATGGTGTTGCGGAGGTGTTGAAGATGGTGTTGCTGATGCTCCTGGAAGGGTTAGAGCAACGAGGTGACAAAGGTACTGATTGTTAAGAGATTAGGTATCTAGTTGCTAGTGCCAGTATGACAGATAAGGAGAATGCAGACGTGTTTTTGGAGGTATTTAACGTGTTGTTAGCGGGTGAGCAAGATAACATTTAGTAAAAATATTAAGGAAATCAGCTAACTAGATTTGAGTTCCAAGGACTGGAAGTATAGTGGCAAAACCTTTGGTAATAGATACCAACAAATTGGTTTAGAGAGACAAGTGATCAGACACTGGGACATATTTATTAGAATGCGATTCGGTCCTTTGACCTTGATCAAGGTCCTTGGACCGAAACGTATTCTAATATGTCCTAGAGTTTGCTCACTTGTTTTTTTAAACAAGGAAGTATAGTGATTGCAGTCTGCGGGTCGCAACTGTTGAAGACGAAGCTACAGCTGTATTACAAAAATAATAATAACAAATTGTATTGTTAGTTTGGGACAGGCTACAGGTCTGGTCCAGCAACTGGCTCCTGGAGTTCAACCCCACCAAGTGCAAAATCAGGGGAGGGCAAAGAAGACCGCAGAGTACAGTCTAGGGACGGGGGGGGGGCAAAGACTACAAACCTCACTCAAGGAAAAGGATTTTGGGGTGAGTATAATACCGATCACATCTCCTGAGGCACACATCAACCAAATAACTGCTGCAGCATATGGGCGCCTAGCAAACCTAAGAACAGCATTCCGACATCTCAGTAAGGAGTCGTTCCGGACACTGTACGCCGTGTACGTCAGGCCTATATTGGAGTATGCAGCACCAGTTTGGAACCCATACCTGCCCAAGAACGTCAGGAAATTAGAGAAAGTGCGAAGGTTTGCAACAAGACTAGTCCCGGAGCTAAGGGGTATGTCCTACGAGGAGAGGTTAAGGGAAATCGACGTGACGACGCTGGAGGACAGGAGGGATAGGGAGGACATGATAACGATTTATAAAATACTGAGAGGAATCGACAAGGTGGACAGAGACAGGATGTTCCAGAGATGGGACACAGCAACAAGGGGTCACAGCTGGAAGTTGAAGACTCAGATGAGTCACAGGGATGTTAGGAAATATTTATTCAGTCACAGAGTTGTCAGAAAGAGAAATAGTCTGGAAAGGGATGTGGTGGAGGCAGGATCTATACATAGTTTTAAGACGAGGTATGATAAAGTTCACGGAGCAGGGAGAGAGGGGACCTAGTAGCGACCAGTAAAGAGGCGGTGCCAGGAGCTATAAGTCGACCCCTGCAACCACAATTAGGTGAATACAATTAGGGGAGTCCACACACACCATACATAAGAGTGAGGAGAGTGGCCGACTGACAATTTGAGAATGACCCCTAGGGGTTTATTGCTTCCCAATAATAAATAATAATTTATTATTATTCTTATGTCTCTTAAAGAAGTTGAATATATATATATATATATATTGCATCTCTAAGTGCTGTCTCACTTCAGTGTATGTGAGTGACTTGACCAGCATTAAAATTTTACTCTGTTATCAAAGCAATGTTTACAATACAAACTTGTATTGTAAACATTGTTCGACTTTTTCACTTACATTTGCCGTCTCTCTCCTGTTGACTCTGTGTGTCTTGGCTGACCTCAGTTGTGTCTGGATGTTGAGGTTGTTGATGTTCTTGTTGATGATGAGTTAGTGTTGATGGGCCAGCTAGAACACCGCCCACTATACCACCCATCATCACAGCTGCCACCCATACCACCCCAACTTTACTGCTCCTCAACACCACCTGCCAAGGGTGGAAATAAAGAGGAAATTATTTGTATATTTACACACACACACACACAGGGCAACTACCTGAGATGTGGAAGCAGGCAAACGTAGTCCCAATCTTTAAGAAAGGAGACAGGCAGGTGGCAATAAACTACAGAGCAGTGTCACTGATATTTATAGTATGCAAAGTCATGGAGAAGATTATCAGGAAAATACTGGTGGAGTACCTAGAAATGAATAACATTATACACGATAACCAGCACGATTTCAGGGAGAATGGATTTAGTAGCGGCCAGCGAAGAGGCGAAGTCAGGAGCTGTGACTCGACTCCTGCAACCACATATAGGTGAATATTGTCATTCCCCCACCCCCTCATCTCTTCGTCTACAACTACCACCCATTCCACTCCCTCTGAAGCAATGCTCACACCAACCCTAACTTTCCCTCCAACCTCCTGATAGATGAGTAACCAAAAGAACGTTTGGACACCACAAATTCAATCATAACAAAAGAAACAAGCTCAGAATATGGCACATAAATGCAGATGGCGTATCCAATAAGAGTGATGAAATGAATGAAGGAATAATAGTCATAAACATCACTGTTATCAGAGACAAAATCTAAGAGAAATGATAGCAGATGTTATATTCCCATCATGATATTAAGTAATAGGAAAAAATAAAAGAAACAGGGGGAGAGTGAGGAGATGCACTGCTAATCAGGAAGTAGTAGAATTTTGAAGAGATGGGAGTGATGAAATGTCAAATGACTACACAGCTGGCATAGGCAAGACTAGAGAGCCCAAAGCAGTGATCTACAACCCACCACCAAATAATGGAAACTAACACAGAAATACACGGACAACAACAAAGTAATGGATCACACCGTAGCATCAGTAGTAAAAAAAATCCAAATGGCAAAATCAGAGCTACTAATCTTGGGAGATTTCAACCCAAAAAAAATTTAGTCCGAGGTGAACTGAGAGCTACATGGTGAACCAGAAATATTGAGGACTAGGATGATGAACAAGTGAAGCAAAACTTTCTTTTCAACATTTCAAGAATACAACGAGAGAGAAGAGAATGAGCCTGCAAGACTGAGTCAAGTATTTACCTTAAATATATCTGATATGAATTATTATTGTGAGAAATTACCTGCATGAGGTTTACAGGGTATTACCTGAATCATAACATGCAAGTAATTTGTGCGAGGTAAGTGGGACTTAGTCACAGTAGGTCGTAGAACTGTAACTCCCTCGATGCCCACTCCATAACCACTCTCACAAAAAGCTAGACCTGAATTAAATTCAAAATTCAAAATTTTCCACATCTGGTAAGTTAAATAGAATTATAAAATATTAGAATATTAGAATATAAGTATATATGAATATAAGGATATTAGAATATAAGGATATAAAAATATAAAAATATTAGAATATAAAACATCAGAATATGAGAAAATAAGAATATAAAAATATTAGAATATAGAAATATTAGAATGTTAAAAATACAAGAATATTAGAATTTGGAAAACCTTGTGGAAGTAAATAATGAGTAAAGAATAGAAGGTGAGGAATGGTGAGCACCAGGTTTCAGGAGAGGGAATCTTGACGGGATGAGATCATTCCTAAACTCACTGTAATGGAAAAGGAAATTGGAAGGAGACTCAGGATATGATTCACGAAATCCTAACAGTACGATTGCAAACCATGGAACGGGTGGGGATTGAATCCATGGCGAGTGAGTCGTGAAATTCCAAGCCAGTGCGTAAGCCACTGGGTTAACTGGCTATAGTAAGATTCATCCAAATAGTTTTACGACTCACTCGCCATGAGTTCTAACCCCACCCGCTCCGTGTTTTTTTCAACGCATGAATTGATGTGAATAAATGGTTTAGAAAACCGACAAGTTGTTAAATGAGACACATGTGAAACATCTGGGTAGCTATATTCTGGAAACGTTTCGTGGGTTGGACTTGTGAAGGACCTGCCTAGTATGGGCCAACAGGCCTACTGCAGTGTTCCTCCTTTCTTGACTCACGAAATCGTAATGACACGATTGCAAACAAACCATACCACGGGTGAGTCATGTTGACGGCTTTGAGGGGACTTGAGCTAGAGTTCGTCACGGCCATGCTAGCTGAACATTCGTCCGTAAAAACTTGCATTTGTGGTCACAGTGGTGCCTATGCTAACCTTCCTATGGTGTATAAATATACCTAGTTGGATGAATCTTATTGTAGCCAGCTGGTCCAGTGGCTAACGCGTCGGTCTGGAGTTTTACAACTCTCTGATCGCGGGTTCTAACCCCACCCGTGGTATGGTTTCCTCCTTTCTTATGTTCTTATGAGTTTCTCTACGTTGGACTGAGGAAGCCACTGCCTGGCGAAACGTTTCCACAGTAAAGATACCGAAATGTTGTACAAGTGTCTGATCCAGAAGAAAAATCCAGAAGAAAAATGGTAAGAGAGAGAGAGAGAGAGAGAGAGAGAGAGAGAGAGAGAGAGAGAGAGAGAGAGAGAGAGACAGTGGTTCAGCCAAAGACACAGATAAGATCAAACCAAAAACAAAAAAACAGTAAGAGCATATGAATAAATCTTTATCGTGAAAAATCTTTACCAGTTACTCACTGGGAAAACGTAGCCCTGAGCTCTCCTGCAGTGCTCCTGAGCTCTCCTGCAGTGCTCCTGAGCTCTCCTGCAGTGCTCCTGAGCTCTCCTGCAGTGCTCCTGAGCTCTCCTGCAGTGCTCCTGAGCTCTCCTGCAGTGCTCCTGAGCTCTCCTGCAGTGCTCCTGAGCTCTCCTGCAGTGCTCATGAGCTCTCCTGCAGTGCTCCTCTTCTTTGACAGACCCTCCCCCTTCCTACTACTACTTCTTTTCCTACTACTTTTGTCTCTCTCCATCCTTCACTTCCCCTTTCTATGTCTTCTCCACCACACAGCACTCACATTATACTACTAATAATACTACTGCTGCCTCTATTTCTTGTCCCACAGATACCACTCTCATTACTTAATACTACCACTACCACTACTGCCTTTATTTCCAGCCTTACCTCTACCTCTACTTCCTCTCTTGGTCCCGTTTCTGTCTGCTCGCCAACATACACTTGCTCCCTCTATCTTTAATTTTACTGTGACTGTAAATGGTCCAAGTCGGACCGAAACGTCGTCGTAAGCTCCTCTCTTCTATGTGCGGGTTATTTGTGTTTTGTTCCAGTCACGGTATTGTGCCTTTTTCTTCTTCATATGGTATAAACCTTGATAATAGTCACTGATACCATAGAACATAATACTGGAAACTAGAACAATTATGAAACATTAGTATACAGGATACTCAACAAGGTAAAGCACCACCTACCTAACAACACTACCTGTCCTCATCCTAATATGGCATTCTTCGGGTCTATGTGTCACATTTCACTCTCCGCCTATATATAAACTATTTTTTTAACTTTTGTATGTCAGAAATTATCAAAGTTCCAGGACCGAAACGTTTACTAATAAATATGTCCTTGTGTTTGCTCACGTTCTTTCTTAACCAAGACTAGCATATGCATAGTACCTTGCGGAGGTTGCGACAAAAAGCACATAGGCGAAACGTTAAGAACGCTTAAACTCAGTTTTCGGGAACACCAAAACACCTGGAGAACACCTGGTGACAGGGCAATCAAACTAACAACTTCAAACACCTGGAGACAGGGCGATCAAGCTAACACCTGCAAACAGCATAAAGCAACAGAAGTACACTTCTTGTAAACAAACCCAAACTAGTGCAGCGCCTGGCAGCAGCAGTGATAGCAACGACCAACACCATATTTTACACAAACAGAATAAAGACAGCTTCATCAGCTCTGAAGTATTAGCAAGAATTCTCCTCAAAATAAAACCTGCCATCACATAACTGCTACCACTACTACGATTACTACTACCATTAAATGTACTACTATTACAAGTACTACAACTACCACTACAACCACTGTACTACTATTACCACAAGTACTACAACTACCACTACAACCACAAGTACTACAACCACAAATGATACTACTACCTACAACGATTATAAACCATACCACGGATGGGGTTCGAACCCGCGGTCAGAGAGTCTCAACGATTACAACGATTATATTATGCTTTACACATCACTCTGTACCTATATACACACTTATGTGTCCATGTATTGTTTGTAACGGCTTTACAAAACTCCTGGAGATCGAAACGTTGCCACAACAAAATGTCATATTAGTTGCATTTGTGTCCTTTTAGTTAACAAGCAACACCATACCACAGAACTCAGACACATTTAGAATATCCAGAACCTTATCCAAACGACTGATATACAATATTACCACCACAGCTGGATTCAAATTGGATAAATTTAGATTTAGAAAGGATATAGGAAAGTATTGGTTTGGTAATATAGTAGTTGATGCTTGCAACAGTCTGCCCAGTAAAGTCATTGAAGCTAAAACCTTGGGTAACTTCAAGTATAGATTAGATGAATACAAATGAGAGGGGATTGGATATGAGTTGATAGGATTATCAAACCTTGAATAACACTGAAAATAGGTTGGGCGAATATTTTTGTTAGTGGGTTTGGGTTTGAGAAGGACCTGCCTAATATAGGCCAGGACTGCTGCAATGTTCCTTCTCCATGTTCTTATGATAGCAACAACCAACAACATAACACAGAAATCAGTCAGTTACAGAGTAGCCATACCCTTGTCCAAACGATCGTTACACAGCATTAAGACCGCCACTGGTTGGCTCCACGACGCCATGAACAACCAGGTCTGCCAACCTAATCATATTTACATTTGTCCAACCTTTGACATTACCCAGGATGCTAACCTTAATACGTTACTCCACTTTCAACCTATGCTCGCCTGACCTCTTGCACTATACTGGCATGTGCAACAGTTAGGTACCTTTATTCCGTTTTGCCTACACAGTAGGCTTCTTCAGTCGAGTACAGAAGAGTTGAAGATTGAGACACTGTAACATATGGGAATCTTTACTGAAGAAGCGTTTCGCCACACAGTGGCTTCATCAGTCCAGTACAAAGAAGAAATGGGTAAGGAGATGAAGTGTTTGAGGTAATCAGTCCCTCAGCCTGGAATCTATGTGTTCAGTCCATCAATCTTGTAGGAAGTACAGCATATGGTCGAAGAAGTGGCTTATATACTGTAGTCAGGTGAGTGGAAGCAGAGGAGGCGGGGTCACAGTGGAACCATCCACTAGTGTAAGTAGGTCTTCGTCCAAAGGTTGGACAAGTGTTGAAAAAGTTAGCAGCAGTAGAGAAGTAAAGACGATGTAATCAACCCATCACTATTATCATATTTATCCTGTTATAACGTTGGTAGAATTACCCACAATATGTTAAGTAAAAGGACACAAGTGCAACTAATGTGACATTTGATTGTTGCAACAATCAAATTTCGTTTCCGCTTTTCTGTACCAGGACTGAAGGAACCACTAGTAGCGAAATATTTCCTTAATGTTTTTATTAGTGCTTGTGTCTTATACCTACAAAATGTGAACTAATGGAGTGAACACATGACTCAAGGCTCAGGGACTGATTACCTCAAACTTCTCCTCTTATTCCACCTTTTTTCTGTATTGTACTGAAGACGCCACTGTGTGGAGAAACGTTTCCTACAAAATGGTGTGTTAGAGAGGTGGATGTAGTGTGGGAGTAATGGTGAATGGAAACCATTGTGTTGGAGAGGTAGTGGGTGGAAAACCAGTGTGTTGGAGAGGTAGAAGGGTGGAAAACCAGTGTGTTGGAGAGGTGGGGGTGGAGATATTTGCAGAGTGACTGGCATTTAGTGGTTCTTCGATCAGGTCTTTGTTTAGATGATGTGGATTATTTTGTGTGTGTGTGTGTGTGTGTGTATGTGTGGGGGTGGCTGGTTGGTTATTTGTGTGTGTGTATGTGTGTGTGTGTGTGTGTATGTGTGTGTATGTGTGTGTGTGTGTATGTGTGTATGAGTGTGTGTGTGTATGTGTGGGGGTGGCTGGTTGGTTTCCTCCTGAAAAACAACTAAAAAAATGACCATAAAACACACACACAGTGAAAAGGCGGCCAGGAGCTAAGTATCGACCCCTGCAACTACAATTAGGCGAGTACACACACATACACACAGGCGGGATCCATACACAGTTTTAAGAAGAAATACGATAAAGCTCATGGAGCAGGGAGAGAGTGGACCTAGTAGTAACCAGCAAAGAGGTGGGTCTAGGAGCTATGACTCGACACCTGCAACCACAAATAGGTAAGTACACACACACACACACACACACACACCCACACTATACGAGAAGTTCTCATCACTGTTTACGAACTAATAAGTAATAAGAATAACAAATAAAGAAGAGACCAGAGTAGGGACATAAAAGACTCTGGACCGAGGGAAGGTATTGTTAATTGTATTTCAGTCTCAGAAATGCAAGAAATCTAGGAAAGAGAAAAGACTAGACACGGAAATCAGATTTCGAAAAGGGGAAAATTCCTTGTAATGAAATTAATACAATCTGCCGGACACCACAACTTAATGTATTGAAAAATGGTTCGAAAACCAACAATGTTGCACAATATACGGTTAATGACACATTTTGCCTTAGTAATATATTTGTCAGTACATAATAACACTGGGCGGACATCAGATCCGAACACAGCATTAAGAGTAGGTACGAGATATGTCATTTAAAACTGGAAATTCGTCAGAGAGATGCTGAGAATTGGGTCCAGGAACAGACTCGACCCACAAAGGCACAATACGTTGTTCAGTACAGCCACGCTCAGAGAGTTGCAAGCGTTGATCTACGCGGAGAAAAATTACCAGTCTGCTGGAAATCTGCAAGACGAAGTCCTCAGCGAACTGAGAAATGGTCTAGTGTTACCGACAAGATGTGGAAGCCACGAGTGGCTTCTTCAGTCCTATTAACTAAGAAATAGTGGCAGGAGTCAGGTGGTAAGCCTCGACCTTCCACTTTTAATAAATGTCCAGAACTATACGTGTCCTTCTCCACGCCTCAGCGAGCTATTTGCGAGTCTTACAAGAAACTGCGGGACTTGAATAGCAACTAGAAGTGATCGGAAATCGGTAATTTGTCCAACATCGCACAAAATTAAAAAATTGCCAATTTAAAAATAGGGTCCAAAATTAGCAATAGACATTCCTGGCAATAAAACAATATTTCCTCTGTTCATTAGTTGTGTGTAGATTGCAGTAGTGGTGGGCTCCTGGGCAGTGTAACTAAATAGGTAGAACAGGTGTCATGTTTCTTCTACAGAGCATGTGTAGAATGGTAAGACACATGTGCAACAGTTAGGTATCTTTATTCCGAAACGTTTCTCTTACACAGTAGAGATGTGAAGACGTTGTAATCAGTCCATCACTCTTGAAAACGTAGTTTTGAGGTGGTCAGTCCCTCAGCCTGGAGAAGAGTTATTCTCCAGACTGAGGGACTGACCACCTCAAACTACGTTTCCAAGGGTGATGGACAGATTACATAGTCTTCACATCTCTACTGCTTCTACCAACTTTTCCGAACTCGACTGAAGAAGCCCACTGTGTAGGCGAAACGTTTGATATTCACCGAGTGCGGAATGTAGGTCTTCTTATCAATATCTTGAAGGTGATTATTTTCATCTCTTTCTCCCTAGTGACATCAATGGCTGGTTTTTATTAAGCTTTAATCATAAAATTCAGACACGCAATTTAAATGTACCAAGTCGGTCCAAGTCGGTCCAAGTCGGACCAAGTCGGTCCAAGTCGGACCAAGTCGGTCCAAGTTGGACCGAAACGTCGTCATTACCTTCTTTGTTTTGTGTGTGGGTTATTTGTGTGTTGTTCCAGTCACAGTATTGTGCCTTTTTGATCTTTACAGGTATGTTAGTATTGGGACTGATCCACATGGAGGTCTAGTCTAGGACCGGGCCGCGGGGGCGTTGACCTCCGGAACAACCTTCAAGTATGATCAATGGTTTAGAAACCCGCCAAGTTGAAGAATCAGACACTTGTTGCGCAACTGTCTGATTCTTCAGCCTTCTGATAGACTGATAGTATTTGGATCTGATAGACACCAATGGAGAAACATCTTGAAAAAAAAACGTCTTGATTATATCAATGTGTCTTATTCCCAAAAGTCATTTAACTTGTTTTCACAATGTGAAGAATAAGAATTTTTTACATAATTTCGAGGGAAGAAGTTTTAGCAAAATACGATCATTTTAATTTTTCTATTCGTCTGTTTAGTGAAAAATTCATTAAATCCACATGGGATGATTTTTACGTTCATCACTCGTTTAATATAATGCGCACATCTGTCTTCGTTAATGATAAAATACATGCAAGTAATGAAGGCTTCCCAGATTTGCCTTCAAGGGCACTGATGTTCACTCATCTTGTTACCGCATCTGTCAGGAGAATCAGATGATCAAGGTCTTAATGACCTGAAGACCCGGGCGGTACTCGTCTTAGTTATGATGTTACACGTGTGAGTGAAGGTGTTACACGTGTGAGTGAAGGTGTTACACGTGTGAGTGAAGGTGTTACACGTGTGAGTGAAGGTGTTACACGTGTGAGTGAAGGTGTTACACGTGTGAGTGAAGGTGTTACACGTGTGAGTGAAGGTGTTACACGTGTGAGTGAAGATGTTACACGTGTGAGTGAAGGTGTTACACGTGTGAGTGAAGGTCTTACACGTGTGAGTGAAGATCTTACACGTGTGAGTGAAGGTCTTACACGTGTGAGTGAAGGTCTTACACGTGTGAGTGAAGGTCTTACACGTGTGAGTGAAGGTCTTACACGTGTGAGTGAAGGTCGTACACGTGTGAGTGAAGGTCGTACACGTGTGAGTGAAGGTCGTACACGTGTGAGTGAAGGTCTTACACGTGTGAGTGAAGGTCTTACACGTGTGAGTGAAGGTCTTACACGTGTGAGTGAAGGTCTTACACGTGTGAGTGAAGGTCTTACACGTGTGAGTGAAGGTCTTACACGTGTGAGTGAAGGTCTTACACGTGTGAGTGAAGGTCTTACACGTGTGAGTGAAGGTCTTACACGTGTGAGTGAAGATCTTACACTAGTGCCTGAAACAATGTTACACTAGTCAGTAGTAACGAGAAGAGAGGTGCTAGGGAGGTATACATTACCTTCATCTCGTGAGGACAAAGTCTGGAACGTGTACACTACACTAAGTCACAAGTAAGTCTGGTCCAGACGGCCCCACAGCTCTCCCTTATATAAGCTCTAGGCTCTACCCAGCTCTCCTGAACCTCGCCTCCACCTACCTAGGCACATTGGTTTATTGACTCTACGAGTAGTGTGTTTGAAAGCCAAGAGCGAGAAAGTGCTGGTTTAACAATTCAAAGGTTTATATCGGGTTTATTCCACTCGGTAAGCGTTCCATCATTGATGCTGGTAGAATAGAGTTGAATACGGTAGTTTGGCAACCTCATGTAGCAATTAGGCAGTCAGTTTGCTGTAGAAATGTGAACCACTTTCTGTTTTTTTTTTTTAAACTGGTTGGTTGATGGGGTTTAAAGTCCAGAAAATATACACAGGTGTGTAAAGAGGATATACACACCTGTCAGTGTATATATCCTGTAGTCGAAACTGCTGCTACTTTGTTTCCATTGCTCGAAATTGTTGTTTCCATGTCTCTCTCTGCTCGAAACTGCTGCTGCCTTGTCTCTCACTGCTCGAAACTGCTGCAACCTTGTCTCTCACTGTTCGAAACTGCTGCTACCTTGTTTCTCACTGCTCGAAACTGCAATCCCTTACATACCATGTATTCTTATATCCTCCTCGTCACTAATTATATATAATTTGTTGGAGTATCCCAGAAGGGATACCAATTGGTATCCCAAGTATGGATACCATACGTTTTTTCCCAAGTGGGGATACCAAATAGAATTTCCCAGGCAGAGATAATGAGGGTTTTAGTGTGGTAAATATTTGTTGATAAATTAGACACATATGCAACACTTGGGTATCTTTATTGAGGAAACGTTTCGCCACACAGTGGCTTCATCAGTCCAATACAAAGTAGAAAGTTGTAAGGAGAGGAGGAGTTTGAGGTAATCAGTCCCTCGGCCTGGAGTCGATGTGTTCAGTCCATCAATCTTGTAGTAAGTACAGCATAGGGCAATAGGAGTTGCTTAAATACTGTAGACAGGTGAGGCGAAGCAGGAGGAGGCGGGGTCATAGTGGTACCATCCACTAGTCGAAGTAGGTCTTCGTCCAAAGGTTGGACAAGTGTTGAAGAATCCGTTTGTATCAAGATCCCAAGATGTTGCTGTGTCAGACAGGATGTAGATGAATGGTTCAGAGAACCGACAAGTCGATAAATCAACTTGTCGGTTCTCTGAACCATTCGTCTAAATATTTGTTCTACATTGTTTCGTTTCTGAACGATATTTGTCCGGCTTTTTCGGTTATTTATGTTTGGTTAGGGAAGTTTCTTCTTAGAAGTTAAGAGTGTCAAGTAGTGAAGGATGTTTGTGTTTGTGGTAGTGTGTACTCACCTAATTGTACTCACCTAATTGTGGTTGCAGGGGTCGAGACTCAGCTCCTGGCCCCGCCTCTTCGCTGTCCGCTACTGGGTCTCTGCTCTCCCTGCTCCATGAGCTTTATCATACCTTGTCTTAAAACTATGTATGGTTCCTGCCTCCACTATATCTTTCTCTAGACTATTCCACTTCCTCTGTGTGTGTGTGTGTGTGTGTGTGTGTGTGTGTGTGTGTGTAGTAGTAGTAGTAGTGTGTGTGTGGTAGTGTGTGTATGTGGTAGTGTGTGTGGTAGTGTGTGTGTGGTAGTGTGTGTGTGGTAGTGTGTGTGGTAGTGTGTGTGTGTAGTGTGTGTGGTAGTGTGTGTGGTGTGTGTGTGGTAGTGTGTGTGTGTAGTGTGTGTGGTAGTGTGTGTGTGGTAGTGTGTGTGTGTGTGTGTGTGTGTGTGTGTGTGTGTGTGTGTGTGTGTGGTAGTAGTGTGTGTGTGTGTGTGTGTGTGTGTGTGTGGTGTGTGTGTGTGTGTGTGTGTGTGTGTGTGTGTGTGTGTGTGTAGAAGTGTGTGTGTGTAGTGTGTGTGGTAGTGTGTGTGGTAGTGTGTGTGTGGTAGTGTGTGTGGTAGTGTGTGTGGTAGTGTGTGTGGTAGGTGTGTGTGTGTGTGTGTGTGTGGTAGTGTGTGTGTGGTAGTGTGTGTGGTAGTGTGTGTGGTAGTGTGTGTGTGGTAGTGTGTGTGTGGTGTGTGTGTGTGTGTGTGGTAGTGTGTGTGGTAGTGTGTGTGGTAGTGTGTGTGGTAGTGTGTGTGTGGTAGTGTGTGTGTGTGGTGTGGTGTAGTGTGTGTGGTAGTGTGTGTGGTAGTGTGTGTGTGTAGTGTGTGTGGTAGTGTGTGGGGTGTGTGTGTGTGTGTGTGTGTGTGTGTGTGTGTGTGTGTGTGTGTGTAGTAGTGTGTGTGTGGTAGTGTGTGTGGTAGTGTGTGTGGTAGTGTGTGTGTGGTAGTGTGTGTGGTAGTGTGTGTGGTAGTGTGTGTGTAGTAGTGTGTGTGTGTAGTAGTGTGTGTGTGTGTGGTAGTGTGTGTGTGTAGTGTGTGTGTGTGTGGTAGTGTGTGTGGTAGTGTGTGTTATGTGGTAGTGTGTGTGGTAGTTGTGTGTGTGTAGTAGTGTGTGTGTGTGTGGTAGTGTGTGTGGTAGTGTGTGTGTATGTGGTAGTGTGTGTGGTAGTGTGTGTGGTAGTGTGTGTGTGTGTAGTAGTGTGTGTGTGTGTGGTAGTGTGTGTGGTAGTGTGTGTGTGTAGTAGTGTGTGTGTGTAGTAGTGTGTGTGTGTGTGATAGTGTGTGTGGTAGTGTGTGTGGTAGTGTGTGTGTGTGTAGTAGTGTGTGTGTATGTGGTAGTGTGTGTGGTAGTGTGTGTGGTAGTGTGTGTGGTAGTGTGTGTGGTAGTGTGTGTGGTAGTGTGTGTGGTAGTGTGTGACTTTCATAGTGTGTGAGTGTGGGATTGTGTCAGAGTGTCAGTGTGTAACTGTGTATACCAGTACACCTCCTGGTATACACTTCCTGTTGGGGTTCATAGTAACTCTCATCATCACCAAGTATCCTGAACCTCATCTATGTCATCTATAGCCATGCTTGAGGCCCACTGGTGTGCCCGGGCTGGGAAACAAACATGGCTTGTAAACAAGGCTGCCCAGCTTTTAAGGCATCTGTAGCGGAGTGGTCTAGAGCGTCACTTGGAGAATTTTGCCAGCCTTCCCGACGTGGCTTCTAATTCTGCTGACTGCGATCTCTCTCTGTGAGATACGAAGTGGTATATAATTTGAGATATTTGAACTAGTTCTAAACTTTATTAAAACAGCGAAATGCTAAACATTTTGTTTTACAGAACTAAAAGAGAACTCTCTCGGTAAAATAACACAATAATTTTTGTACAAGCTGTAATAACCACATAAACAATAATTACAGCAATAAGATCACGGTAAAAAGGTGATATCACAATATGCAAAATACCCACAGTGAAAGAATAGTGAAATTTGTCCCTCAGCCTGGAGTCGACGTAATCAGTCCATCGAGATATAGGGACTAATTACTTGAAACTTCTTCTGGTCTTCACCATTCTTCTTTGTGATGGACTGATGAAGCCACTGTGTGGCGAAACGTTTCCTCAATAAAGATACCCAAGTGTTGCATATAAAATACTGCGTCACACAGTAGTGAGACACAACACTGGGTCACACAGTAGTAAGACACAACACTGGGTTACACGGTAATGAGACACAACACTGGGTCATACAGTAGTGAGATACAACACTGGGTCACACAGTAGTAAGACACAACACTGGGTCACACGGTAATGAGACACAACACTGGGTCACACGGTAATGAGACACAACACTGGGTCACACGGTAATGAGACACAACACTGGGTCACACAGTAGTGAGACACAACACTGGGTCACACACTAGTGAGACACAACTATGGGTCACACAATAGCAAGACACAACACTGGGTCACACAGTAGTGAGACACAATACTGGGTCACACAGTAGTGAGACACAACACTGGGTCACACAATAGCAAGACACAACACTGGGTCACACAATAGCAAGACACAACACTGGAGTCACACAATGGCAAGACACAACACTGGGTCACAGCAATAGCAAAAGAAACAACACTGGGTCACACAATAGCAAGACACAACACTGGGTCACACAATAGCAAAACACAACACTGGGTCACACAATAGCAAGACACAACACTGGGTCACACAGTAGTGAGACACAACACTGGGTCACACAGTAGTGAGACACAACACTTGGTCACACAGTAGTGAGACACAACACTGGGTCACACAATAGTGAGACACAACACTGGGTCACACACTAGTAAGACACAACACTGGGTCACACAATAGCAAGACACAACACTGGGTCACACAATAGCAAGACACAACACTGGGTCACACAATAGCAAGACACAACACTGGGTCACACAATAGCAAGACACAACACTGGGTCACACAATAGCAAGACACAACACTGGGTCACACAATAGCAAGACACAACACTGGGTCACACAGTAGTGAGACACAACATTGGGTCACACAATAGCAAGACACAACACTGGGTCACACAATAGCAAGACACAACACTGGGTCCCACAATAGCAAGACACAACACTGGGTCACACAATAGCAAGACACAACACTGGGTCAAACAATAGCAAGACACAACACTGGGTCACACAATAGCAAGACACAACACTGGGTCCCACAATAGCAAGACACAACACTGGGTCACACAATAGCAAGACACAACACTGGGTCAAACAATAGCAAGACACAACACTGGGTCACACAATAGCAAGACACAACTAGCAGTTGGTGATCTGACGGAAGTTAAGGCTAAATCCTGTGTTGCCTTGATCCTGAGCCTCGTCACTGTCTTGGTGGGAATACAATATAAATGGCTTCATAATGGCTGAAAGAAAAGACGGAATAGCGTTAAATACAGAAAAGGCTTACCTTTTTTATATATTACAGCTCGTTTATATTTTTAGAAACAATACGATACAGTATATTATCTCCTCTTTCATTAATCAAATCTGATTGGACCAAGTCTTCCTATTTCCCATGAGCTGTTTAATCCTATGGGTTTAACTGCAAATAAACACAGTTTTATGGTTTAGTCAGGCATATTGTCAGTTGTATATGAATGGTATACAATACCGACTAGATGTGCAACATCTGGGTATCTTTACTTGTAGACGTTTCGCCATCCAGTGGCTTTATCAATACAGATACAAGGACATAATGGGAAGAATGTAGAACTATATACAAAAGATGAGATAATCAGTCCCTCAGTCTTGGAGTTGGTGTGTAGAGCTCCCAGCACCCATACGTTTTGCAAGTTTTTACATTTGCCTTTGTGGTCACAGTGGTGCCTATGCTAACCTTCCTATGGTGTAGAAATATACCTAGTTGGATGAATCTTATTGTAGCTAGCTGGCCCAGTGGCTAGCGCGTCGGTCTAGAGTTTTGAGACTCTGATCGCGGGTTCCAACCCCACGCGTGGTATGGCTTGGAACTAAGAACTTATAAGTCACAGTTGGTGACTTAGACATGACATGGTTGGTTATTTATAGGTGACACGGTTTATGATTTACAGGTGACCCAGTTGGTGACTTACAGGTGACAGAGTTGGGGAAGCCGAGGCCACAGTAGCGGTCGTTGGAGACTCCAGTATCGTCCACACCCCCAGGAATCATCACGTAATCGCTAGTACATTCATTGGCATAAGTCGCGGCTGCTGGAGTACCTGCGAATATGGCACTGGTGTCATTTGTGACACTGGTAGTACTTTCTGGCACTGACACCAGTTGAGACACTGACGATAGATTCGACACTAACGCTTTTTGTAAAATATTGCCTAAAGAAACGGCCCGCTGACCTAAAGCACATTAGTTAAGAAGGTTATCAAAGCTTATTCCTTAGGTAGTATTGAAAATGGGTTGGGCAAAAGTATTTTTGTTATTAGATTTGAGAACGACTTGCCTAGTATTGGCCAATAGGCCTTCTGCAGTGTTTCTCTATTCTTATGTTCTTAAAACACTTACCTATAATATTTTGATCGATAGCATTCACGTTGCCAGTGAGGGTGAAGGTGTAGTTGCCACCAGAGGCTGAGTTAGTCTCCCAGATGATGCCACAGTAACCGTCAGCCATCTTTACACACACCCCGTAGTCCAGGTCAGCAATCTGACCTGAAAAAAAAAACAATACAGTGTCAGTATATATAGTGACCTATGGAAGTAATGTGACCAGTGGTACTAGCAGAAACACAGCAGCATTATGTTAGCATGCAGTGTGACCCCATAAGATCTTATAGGGTCACACTGCATGCTAACATAATGTTGTTGTGTATCTGCTAGTACCTCATCCACGGTGCTACCAGATACACAACAATTCACTCTAGGGGTTCCTTAAGGATACCAATGTGTTGGACAAAATTCAGTCACTTAGCTAGTTAAGTTGCAGGGTTTAAATGATCTCCTAAGTGTTACAATGAGAAAGAGAGATATATACATTCACTGAGTCCTTACCAAGTTGCTCTAACAACAGCAGCTGCTACGACTCACCTGAAGAAGAGACTGTGGGATCAGTGTTGAAGTTGAAGCTACTGACGGTACCGGAGGTGGTCGTGTAGTACTGCAGGCATCCGCTAGGCGCTGGCGCCGTACGTAAACAAACATGGAAAAGAAAAACGAATGAACATAAGGTAATAAACATTAAGCACCAAAATTTCCTTTTGAAATGATGAGTGACTTTATATTCGTGTGTGATGGTGTTTGAATGTGTGAATGTAGTATGTGAATATGTAAGCATACGTGAAGACTGAGAGTGTGTATATATTTGTGTACATAAAACCGGAAGGTGCAGACGTATGTATATATAAAGGTGGGGCGTATTATCTGAAGTACATACGTGATTGTGTACATAACATAAGAACATAAGAAAGGAGGAACACTGCAGCAGGCCTGTTGGCCCATACTAGGCAGGTCCTTCACAATCCGTCCCACTAACAGAATATTTGCTCAACCCAATTTTCAATGCTACCCAAGAAATAAGCTTTGACAATTCTACCCACTCATGCGCGAGTCCCACTCAAATCCAACCCCTCTCACTCATGAATTTATCCAACCTAAATTTGAAACTACCCAAGGTCCTAGCTTCAATAACCCTACTAGGCAGACTGTTCCACTCATCAACTACCCTATTTCCAAACCAATACTTTCCTATATCCTTTCTAAATCTAAACTTATCTAACTTGAATCCATTATTGCGGGTTCTCTCTTGGAGAGATATCCTCAAGACCTTATTTATATCCCCTTTGTTAATACCCATTTTCCACTTGTATACCTCGATCATGTCTCCCCTCATTCTACGTCTTACAAGTGAATGTAATTTTAGGGTCTTCAATCTTTCTTCGTAAGGAAGATTTCTAATGCTATGTATTAATTTAGTCATTCTACGCTGAATGTTTTCTAACGAATTTATGTCCAATCTGTAATATGGAGACCAGAACTGAGCTGCGTATCGTTGTCCACATTCGCGTGAACTAGTACAGCTTCATATGATATTAAATATGTATATGAATGTATGAATGTGCGTATGCTTCAATGTAAGCAAATGTTTACATGAGTGTATAAATATGCATATACATGCACGTATTTAAATGCTTTACGAATATAATGAATATGTGTATATTTGCATCTAGTTAGGATGGATATTTCATTACATAGAATGGATTTCCCTGTCATATTACATCATATAGGATGGGTTTCCCTGCCATTTTTAGAACATAAGAACATAAGAAAGGAGGAACACTGCAGCAGGCCTGTTGGCCCATACTAGGCAAGTCCTTCACAATCCGTCCCACTAACAGAATATTTGCTCAACCCAATTTTCAATGCTACCCAAGAAATAAGCTTTGACAATTCTACCCACTCATGCGCGAATCCCACTCAAATCCAACCCCTCTCACTCATGAATTTATGCAACCTAAATTTGAAACTACCCAAGGTCCTAGCTTCAATAACCCTACTAGGCAGACTGTTCCACTCATCAACTACCCTATTTCCAAACCAATACTTATTATTAGAATCAATTATAGCTGATATTATCAGAAGTCACCTTGAAGAACATAATTTGATTAATGAATCTCAGCATGGGTTTACGAGAGGTCGTTCCTGCCTGACAAATTTACTGACGTTTTTCAATAAAACATTTGAGGCAGTAGACAGTGATAAAGAATATGATATAGTTTACTTGGATTTCAGTAAGGCCTTCGATAGAGTACCCACAAGAGACTCTTAAGAAAGGTGGCAGCTCATGGTATAGGAGGTAAAGTTCTAGCATGGATAGAGGCATGGCTTACCAATAGAAAGCAGAGAGTTTCCATTAATGGGGTCAAATCTGAATGGGGATTTGTCACTAGTGGCGTTCCACAAGGATCAGTTTTGGGCCCATTGTTGTTCATAATTTACATTAATGACCTTGATGAAGGAATTGCAAGTGACATGAGTAAATTTGCTGATGATACAAAAATAGGCCGTATAATTCATTCTGAGGAGGATAACAGTGAACTCCAGGAGGATTTGGATAAATTAATGTCTTGGTCTGAAAAGTGGCAGATGAAGTTCAATGTGGACAAGTGTAAGGTGCTTGTCGTTGGTAATGAAAATATCCCTCGAATTTATAAACTAGGTGAAGTTGAGCTTGATCATACAGAATGTGAAAAAGACTGCTGCCCAAAGAACATTTATCCCGTATAAAGAAATTAGATCAAGTAGAAATGACCCAAAATGGATGAATAATAGGCTCAAATATCTTTTAGGGCAGAAGAAAGGAATTTATAGGCGCATAAAAAGAGGTGAGGGTCATCTTATAAATCAGTATACTGACATTAAGAGGGACGTTAAAAAGGGAATAAGAAAAGCTAAACGGGACTATGAAATTAAAGTTGCTAGGGATTCAAAACTAACCCAAAAGTTTTTTCCAGGTTTATAGAACAAAAGTTAGGGATAAGATAGGTCCCCTTAAAAATAACTTTGGGCATCTTACTGACAGGAGAATGATATGTGCTCTATTTTTAATAATTATTTTCTCTCGGTTTTCACACAGGAAGACATTAATAATATCCCAGTAATTAATTTTTACAGAGGCCCAGAAGAAGATAAATTATTTAATATCACAGTCACTAGCGAAATGATTATGAAACAGCTGGACCGACTGAAACAAAATAAATCGCCGGGTCCTGATGAGCTTTTGCAAGGGTTCTTAAGGAATGCAAAATGGAACTCTTGAACCAATATCTAACATTTTAATTTATCTCTTCAAACAGGTGTAGTGTCTGGATATGTGGAAGATGGCTAATGTAATTCCTATTTTTAAAGCAGGGGACAAGTCACTACCGTCAAACTCACGCCCAATAAGCCTGACCTCAATTGTAGGCAAATTACTAGAGTCAATTATAGCTGATATTATTAGAAGCCATCTAGATAACCATAATTTGATTAATGATACCCAGCATGGATTCACGAGGGGCCGTTCCTGCCTATCTAATTTATTAACCTTCTTCAGTAAAGCTTTGAGGCTGTTGATCACGATAAAGAATTCGATATTGTTTATTTAGACTTTAGTAAGGCTTTTGATAGAGTACCGCACCAGAGACTGTTAAAGAAAGTGGCAGCTCATGGCATTGGGGGAAAAGTGCGTCATGGATCGAGTCATGGCTCACCAATAGGAAGCAGAGAGTGTGCATAAATGGGGTTAAATCCGAATGGGGACTTGTAACAAGTGGTGTTCCACAGGGATCAGTCTTAGGCCCATTGTTATTTATAATATATATCAATGACCTTGATGAGGGAATTACTAGTGATATGAGCAAATTCGCCGACGACACGAAGATAGGTAGGATAATTGATTCAAACATAGATGTCATAGAACTTCAGGAAGATTTAGACACACTTAATTCGTGGTCAGAAAAGTGGCAGATGAGTTCAATGTAGATAAATGCAAGGTTCTGAAGCTCGGGAGTGTCCATAACCCAAGCACTTATAAGTTAAATAACGTAGAACTTAGCCATACAGATTGCGAGAAGGACTTGGGGGTGATGGTAAGCAGCAACCTTAAACCAAGACAGCAATGCCTAAGCGTACGTAATAAGGCAAATAGATTACCGATTTATATCAAGAAGTGTTAGCAACAGAAGTCCAGAGGTTATATTACAGCTTATACATCATTAGTAAGGCCTCACCTAGATTACGCAGCTCAGTTCTGGTCTCCATATTACAGAATGGACATAAATTGTTAGAAAACATTCAGCGTAGAATGACTAAATTAATACATAGCATTAGAAATCTTCCTTACGAAGAAAGATTGAAGACCTAAAATTACATTCACTTGTAAGACGTAGAATGAGGGAGACATGACGAGGATATAAGTGGAAGATGGGTATTAATAAGGGGGATATAAATAAGGTCTTGAGGATATCTCTCCAAGAGAGAACCCGCAATAATGGATTCAAATTGGATAAGTTTAGATTTAGAAAGGATATAGAAAATATTGGTTTGGAAATAGGGTAGTTGATGAGGAACAGTCTGCCTGTAGGGTTATTGAAGTTGACCTTTGGGGAGTTCAAATTTTGGGGTTGATAATTCATGAGTAGAGGGTTGATTTGGGGACTCGCATTTGAGTTAATAGAATCTTCAAAGCTTATTTCTTGGTAGAATTGAAAATTAGGTTTGGCAATTATTCTGTTAGTGGGATGGATTGTGAAGGACCCGCCTAGTATTAAGAGGCCTGCTGCAGTGTTCCCTCCTTTCTTATGTTCTTATGTTCTTATGACTTGGGAGTCATGGTAAGCAGAAATCTAAAGCCAAGACAACAGTGCCTAAGTGTGCGCAATAAGCTCGGGAGTGTCCATAACCCAAGCACTTATAAGTTAAATAACGTAGAACTTAGCCATACAGATTGCGAGAAGGACTTGGGGGGTGATGGTAAGCAGCAACCTTAAACCAAGACAGCAATGCCTAAGCGTACGTAAAAAGGCAAATAGATTAAGAACATAAGAACATAAGAAAGGAGGAACACTGCAGCAGGCCTGTTGGCCCATACTAGGCAGGTCCTTCACAATCCGTCCCACTAACAGAATATTTGCTCAACCCATTTTCAATGCTACCCAAGAAATAAGCTTTGACAATTCTACCCACTCATGCGCGAGTCCCACTCAAATCCAACCCTCTCACTCATGAATTTATCCAACCTAAATTTGAAACTACCCAAGGTCCTAGCTTCAATAACCCTACTAGGCAGACTGTTCCACTCATCAACTACCCTATTTCCAAACCAATACTTTCCTATATCCTTTCTAAATCTAAACTTATCTAACTTGAATCCATTATTGTGGGTTCTCTCTGGAGAGATATCCTCAAGACCTTATTTATATCCCCTTTGTTAATTCCATTTTCCACTTGTATACCTCGATCATGTCTCCCTCATTCTACGTCTTACAAGTGAATGTAATTTTAGGGTCCTTCAATCTTTCTTCGTAAGGAAGATTTCTAATGCTATGTATTAATTTAGTCATTCTACGCTGAATGTTTTCTAACGAATTTATGTCCATTCTGTAATATGGAGACCAGAACTGAGCTGTAATCTAGGTGAGGCCTT